>VOMN01128591.1:0-111594 GCA_014899125.1 Orchestia grillus
GGTTTGATTTTGATAAATTTTATTTGACCCAACGGGTCACGCGTAGTCGATAGTTTATTTATAAATTTACACAAGTAGTAGTAAGGATACCAGGACCTTAGTAATTCGGACTATCTCGCACCGAAAGAGAATTGACCATTTAGTATGGACTTAGGAGAACGGGGAACCCATGCACAAGGTGTGTTCCCACACATGATCCCCTGCACATAGAAACAGTAAGTTAAGAAGGAAGAGGAAAAAAGAAAAAAAAATTATCAGTGAAGAAAACATGAAAATGGAAAGAAGTAAAGTGGGCACGAAAGATGGAAGTTGCGAAGCCTGTCTAAAGCTTGGTAACCTAACAGTGTCCCCATGGGGCGAGAGTCCTCATAGCATAGGATAGACAAACCTAAATAACCTAAACCTACTGCCTATGGCCCATTCTGTGCCCCCTGAGGGATACGAGTGACGTAAATTGTACACCCTAAGTACGGTCAACAGTTAATTGGAAATTTAATTAGGTATCGTTACTTGGTGCATCGCCGTCAGGGGCAGCGGTCTTGCAATAAAGCAGAGCGAGTGCGTCGGTCTGATGTCACGCGTGGGGTATGCCATCGGGTGCCAAGGCGCACGGTAAACAGGATACTCAACTCCTCTTTTGCTTAGTGATCAGAGCACAATTACAGGGTGGCGCAAAAGTGAGGAACCCTGTCATGAAATTGTGATCTAAACATTTGTAAACGCATCAGTGCTACCGATATCAGCGAGGGTACCTTACTTTGGGTAAGGTACCGAAGTAAGGTACCCTCATTGATATCGGTAGCACTGATACGTTTACAAATGTTTAGGTCACAATTTCATGAAAGGGTTCCTTACTTTTGCGCCACCCTGTGTATGGAAAAGCGGACTACAGCGAAATGATGAAATTTTACGCAGGTGAAAAATAAAAACTGGGTAACAGTTTAAATTGGACTTTTAAAATCATACTAAACGACACGTGACCCGTGTGGTCAAATAAAATTTAGTGGAATATCCAAAGTATATTCAAACAGGATTTCCAAATCGCTCATGACCGCATCAGAGTAAACGTGTCCCAATATTTTGACATAGCAAAACCGAGAGCATTCGCCTCGCAATTAGGCCCAACTGCACGGTTACCGATTTTTAGAATAGATTGAGCATGTCGTGCGATATCGCCGCGCGCATCCAATTACATGTTGGGCTCGGAATCATTTTTTTTTGTGCAGTGACAGCTGTCGTGGGCAGCTATCATGTTTAGGAAAAGTATGTCAGAATATTGAGTGAAATATGAAAACCGTTTCATTTGAGTGCTCTATTTTACCACAAAAAAAATGCAACAAATGCTGACGCGGTAACTCGTTGCGATGATAATTGCTCTCACACACAAAGAAGATAAGGGATGCAAAGACTATTCTAAAATAACAACGAATCACCATCTAAAAGAAGGAACAGTGAAATTCTAAAACTAAAGCATGAGGAACAAACTTCCAGGGAACGCTAAATTGTCTCGTCGTCGTCCCTGCATTATATCGTGGATCGAGGAAAGAAATGACCGATTCCAAAAATAAAAAACATCCCGAAATTAAAAGCCTAATCTTCTGCTAAAGAAAACGATTGTCCTTCGTAAAAAGTTCCCAGTGTCCAGTCTTGTTGTCCTCATGAGAGGGTGTGCCATCCTTGAAGTCTATAATGTGATTTTAGTCTCACTCACGGAAGAAATAACGTCTTATGGTCATTTCATGTCACCCTGTGTACTAGAAAATTTAGACCTAATTGCAGCTCAGGCATAATCAAGACGCATAAGCTAATGGGCGCGTCCTGCAGGTAGTTTGCACGTAAAGAAGACGTAACAAAAGATAAGAGGAAGAAGGTCACAGACGCGTGATGAGGGGGCAGCTTTAAGAGAGGCCATTCGTTCCGAGAGTAGAGCTTTAAACGAACACCACCTGAGCAGTTCCGACCAAGTGCGCACTACGCACCACGCCTCCCAAGTGTCGTTTTGGGAAACTCTCGACGGTCTTACGATGGCGCTTTTACACGCCCGTTAACCCACGTCTTCATGCCATTTGAATAATTCAATGTATGCTACTGGAAACATAATCAGGTACAAATCAGTAATTGAAATGTCATCACGATTTCTCACGCAAATCAATCCTCACAATTATAATTATACACATCCCAATTTTCTAAAAAGGCCATTTATAAATAAATTACACCAATAGAAACCCGCGTGCGTCAGTATTTTTTCCGGTGTGTATGTTATTTACTCTATGTTACACTGCATTGTCCTCACACGTTTTTCCGCATCCAGATGGTCGGATAACAACATACTACTCTCTAAAATGCTAAACGCTAGCATACTCTTACAAGTAAAACTCGCTTGGCTTCCTACGAGGATATACAATTTACACACACACACGAGACACTTGAGGAATCGCACTGATGGCTGCTGCGAGGAGTAGAACTGCGCATTTGTAAGGCAACAGGTTTGAATCTGGCAGTTAAATTACAAAAGCAGAAATTTGCTTCAATCTAGATAAATTTCAAGTTTTGTGAATACCAATTGCGCATTCGCGTTCCAAGACCCAAAATTGTGATTCAAATTCGAAATTTTCTTCACTGCTCTCCAAGTAGAAGTTCAGTACGAGCCAGTAGCACTCCTTCAGTCCATGCTTTAATTGATTGATAATTACAAAGTTTTAGGCTCCCTATCCATATGAAATGTGATTCAAAAAGAGCAAAGAGATGCAAGGACCATTTAGTGCGGACTGTCGAAAATGTGAAATTTACTCCTATGCCCAGGTGTGTTCCAACATCGGATTCCTACGCCTACGCATAGAAACAACAAGTTAAGAAGGAAGAGAAAGAAAATACAAAGTAGAAATGGCGAAGAAGTTATGGAAATTGAAACAAGCAAAGTAAGCACCAAAGATAGAAGTCCCGAAGACCTATCTACAGCTGAGGACACCTAACGGTGTTCCCCGAGGGTCGCCAGTCCCCCCTTAGCATAAGATAGACAAACCTAACTAATCTAACCCTACTGCCTAACCTATGCCCCTTGAGGGCGACCATGTTTTAAAAAGATGAAAATATATTTTGATACGACCTATGAATTATATGTTTTATAGTACCTTCTAATACGCTCAAATTTTCTCCTGTTATCTGTGTTAACAATCAATTGTGACTCCAAAATTTATACCCTAGGTTCTAGTGCTTTACCGAACGCAGTTTTCACTAATTTTCTGGCAACGCAATGAAAGCGCTAAGGCAGAAATTGTCCTAATTTCAATTTTTTCGGTTTGAAAACGAAGGGCCCGTTTAAATATTTTTACAATTCCATGAACAGTGACACCGCGAAAACGAACTCACCCAGCATGTATTACTGGATAAACTTTCGTACAATAGCATCAATATCACTGCCAATGTTAAAGTTTCAATTTTCGAAGAAACGTTTCGCCACGCGGTTTAGCTAACGGTGGTACGTGAGCCCTTTTTCCTTTTCAACCAGCAGCTTTAACATGAGTCGTAAAACTAAACTTTTATTCGTTTTTTTTACAATGTTAGACGACTTTCGCAGCCAAAATTAGCAAAACTAAACTAACTCTGACCTTCCTGGCCCAAACTCTAACTTTCAAATTTTGGGAAGCCTGGCTCCCAACTCCCACATCCAAAGTAGGATGAAACGCTGCTCTTCAAACGAACGAACTTTACATCAGAACTCGAGTTTAGCAAAGGCACGACTATCAGTAATTACTAATGAGCAGAAGCTGGCCAAATGCTTCCAGAATTAACTGATCTAAACTTCTCCCTTGTATCTTCAATGTCTTGAATATCTTGAAAATGTCTGGGCCTTCATGCTCTGGCCACACTGGGGTGCCGCCGGTTTGTGAGCACGGTGTGCCTTCGCATATCCGCGAGCTGTTGAATGAGACCGTTTCCATCTACCGTACTGATGATAGTGAGGCAAGGGCGGCCTATCAGGGATAGTTTGTAGAAAGTTATCCAGCTTTTTCTTGAAGACGTCCAGGGAACCATCGCATTCTCTCAGATCTCTAGGCAAAGAGTTGAAGAGTCTGGGTCCCATTACGGAGAAAGACTGTTCATGTCTAGTTCGAACGCTGCCAGCCGCCCTCGCATTGAACGTCGGCACAACACAAAATATTAAGGAAACCTAAAAATTATAAAAATAATTAGCGAAGTACACGACTTCAACGGAACGTTAGTAATTAGCGATAGCATTAGGCACATATCACGGCGCCGGTGCCCATTAGCTGTTATAACTTTTACATGCTTAAAAATTGATAACAGAGATCAATTTCAGCTTGAATCACTTTAGTAGTTTTAAGGTTTTCAACATAGTCCAGTTATTTTAATAAAAATGAGCTGCCTAAGCAATAGGCTGAAGAGATTTTTCCACGTTTCAAATGTCCTTGAAATTGTTTTTCAAAAGCGAATACTTCAAAGTGCCATTCAAGATTTTCGTCTAAGCATGCGATGTTCAAAACATTCAAGTTCCGACAGTGAAGGGGAAGTTCTCCTGCTTCACTAATCTTCTTAAAGCACACAAACTAGGAAGCCTTTTAATCCAGAAAAAGCGGCCGATGAATGCCTCCGAGCCTTTGATGGCTTTCCGGCTCGCGGCGGCTGAAGAAACTTAGGCGACCACTCGATGGAAGCTGCACTTCACTTTCTCACGCCAATGTGAAGCACCGCGTGTTCAAGAAATAAAGAAAATACTGCTTGCAAGTTAAAAAAAAAATAAATAAAGTACTATACAGCGCAAAAGAACATTCCTTTCTTTTTTCGAATGCATTCCGTTACAATATCGAAAAACGGAAATTTACTACTGTAACATGTTATATGCAATCCACATCCGTGAACGTCTTTGTACACATAACTTTCGGTTCATCATGTCACTGCCCAAGTAAAATAAACTAGTAAGAGAATACAACACAAATTGTAACCTCAAAAACCAAAACATACCTCGAAATTTCAGCGCTAGGCGGTCGGTCACTGATATCGAGATGCGCTGATGATTTCAAAGGTACAACTCAATGTGAACGCCACTTGAAAATATGAAACAGAGTTCAGTGTAGCTCACGTACATTACAGTAACGCGATTCGTACCAAACAACCACTGGAAATAAATTACAGAATATATGCATACGAGATTGCGAACAATATACCACGAAACTAACTCAACGTACAGAAATAATGAACCGAAGTCCCCAGGCCAGCGAACTCTTACCTGATCATGCAAACATAACATAAGTTGGCCATCAAAATGGTCCATGTTTCAAACAGAGTCACCACTGAGCGATTCAATTCAAAATGCATCAGAAAAGAAGGGCAAACTACAAATTTTCACACAAAATGAAGGTTACAGTAAGTAACGGTTCTTGTTAACACTTCGGGGTGGCCGTCGTAAAGAATGGAAGAGAACGGGCCAAGTTTTGGCATTGTAAAGCACAGCAGCTTCCAAGTTGCCTATAAATAGCCTCGAGTTAAGATTTCGGTTTTCTTCAAGGACACAAAATTAAAACAAATGCACCACTAGCATAATCCATGAATAATGATTTAGACCTAAAACAATAATGTGACACAGCACCACCAAGGAAAAATTTAGAAAACATGAAATTTCCACTACCACTGCCAAGCATAAATTTAATGCTACAAAAAACGCTTTAAATCAAACAAAAGATGCCGCTAAAGCCATTTTATTAGTACAATGTTGCGCAAATGCTGAGCAAATAGAGTTAAAATAAATTACAATCTCACTTATATCATAATGTAGAATTATAGCTCGGCACAAAAAAGTCCTCAATCTGTGCACACATCAGGCTTCGCATGAACGAGAGCACCATGGAGTATCTCGCATGCATAAGTCGCAGAGTGAAGGTCACGAAATATTAATGGAACAAATGGGAAGTAATTTAAAACGGAAATGAAAAGAATACCGAACAACATCAACTCTCGTTAGTAGGACTTTAAAAGACCTCCTAATTTCTCATAAGATCGATAATGTACCAATTAATTCATGATTCGGTGCTGCTGAACAACCTTCAATTGTTTCCAGAAAATTTTAATTGGTTAAAATGAGCTTTCGGTTGCTGACTGCACCAAGGTAAGTACACGAGGATACTGAAGTAAAGCATCTTTTCAACCTAGAATAGAAAGTGCGGATCTTAAAATGCTATTTTCTAGTGAATTGGGTACGACTAGCCAACAAATTTGCAAGCAAAACTATCTGTGGAGGAAACCTCAATGAAGAAAGGAAGGAAAAGACGCACCATTGTCAAACTATGTGTGCATCTCTTCAGAAGCGATGTGGGGGAATGCCTACAAAAAATTACTCACCGGACTTCCTAAGGCTTAACTACAATATATTACAAATACACTGTGAACCTCAAAAAAGGCCGTGGTAGTTGTGAGTACATACGCGCTTGGCCTCGACAATCTCAAAACTAAGAACTATTTTAAGTATGTTACGTACCACAATAATCTCCGACAGTGCGCCACACAACAGCGCGTCTTTTAGTAGATACAGAACAAGCTTACCTATAAATGGTAATGACCACAGTTTTCCTATAATACGTACGTATGTGTATGTTAACTACCCACGATTCTCTCAAAATCGCTTTACGCTACAAATTTGCCAATAGATCTCAAATTTTAACGTCACCGTCAGTGTGAGGCTAAAAATGTGTTAAAATATAATTAATGTGAACACTTGAAACAAACTACACTAATATCTAACGAAACGTTCAAAATAATGAGAGAAGGTGACCAGCAAAATTTTTCGAGGACAATAACTCGGAAATGAAGGAGTTTCTCCTGCTATCAGGCTCTATCGGAGCTTATGTCAAAAAACTTTAACACCAGCAGTCGAGGGGTAACAACTGTAAACTAAATAGGGCCCGGAATAACCCTATACTTGAAATATGCAGTTCCAACTAAGAAGGCGGAGGGATCACTTAATTAGAATTTTCCGATATCTGACAATAAAATCGCAGTGAGGGCCGCAAGATTGGATCATATTACAGCCCCAAGAGGCGTCAGAGGAGCTTTAGTCCTAGCGTCGGGAGCTGAAATGAGTAAAAAACAACAGAAGGATTCACTCGAACTCTTAAGCTGCTTATGACGAATCAGAACCGAGATTCTAATACCATTATTACACGCATAAAAAATTTGGGAGTCTATAATGGAAAATGATGCCACACAATAGAATACAACACACTTGATACATTCACAGTTTCATAAATGCAAAAGCATGACGATCACGGGTGTTACAAAACGCTCAAGATGAAAATAAGCCTTCCGAGTTTTCATCAACACGCTATCCAGCTTGAGCATCAAAACTTCCGTCCAAAAGATATCTCTTACCTGGAACAGCAAGCAAAGTCGCGTTTGTTGTTCTTTGCACGCGTTGGAAGGAGTCGGTATTTTCCCAGCTATGAGTAGGACTTTTACTTTCATATCTCCCAGCTACGGGACAGACTGAAGTGACTAAATTTTCCTCAGGAGCCAGGGTATTTTCTGATTCTGAAACCTCTGTAACCATAGCTTCACTGTCACAGAATTTATCAGTTTCAAGTTTTTCTTTCTCGACGAAATCCTGAATGTCTGTTACTGGCATGAACCACCAGTCCTCCATCAGTCCACCTCTCTCTGTTTCTTGTTCCTGTTTCCAAAAGAACTGCGCATTTTCAACTGGAAGCTCGTCATCTTGCTCTCTGAAGTCTAACGGAATGGAAGTAATTGCGTTGCATGCCGGAAGCAGTTCCTCTCTACTACAGACAGTAGTAAAATTAATCTCATCATCGTCAAAATAAAAATCCTCATCCGCGTCTACATCCAGCAAATGGTAGTCTGAAGAAGTGCTGTCCTTGGATTTTAACTCTGAGGAACCAAATACGTCGCCAACTCCGCTGTCCCCAGCCCTGATGGGTGCAGTACTGACGGACGATTCTTCATCCAAAGAATCATAAAAATAAGTATCATGAGACTCCGTGATGCTCGAGGAAGTTACTAGAGGCCCCACGGGCAAGCGCTCATCAATTTTCCAATGATTCATGTGCTCGGGTGTTACTATGTCCCAATCGTTGTCCTCATTGTCAAGCGTAGTTTCGGAGAAATAGTTGTCTAATAAATCATCAATGAAGCCAAAAAGTAAAGCCACCGGGTGAAACAGCCCGTCAGCATTTCTTTGAAGTACTTCTTTTAATCTTCCCATAACGCTAGTTAAATCACTTAGTCGCGTCTGAGCTATGTCGTGAATGACGAAATGTATACATCTGTCCAGTAAAATGGTTGTCCGAGCTAGGCGCTCACACTGACTCTCGGAAACCGTGAGTTTGTTTGGAAGTGCTTTATTTCGCAAACGCGGTGGCAGAAACTGCGCACTTCGGGTAAGAGGAAACACCGATCTCGAGACGAAGTATCCGTCAGAGTCTTGATGAAAGCGGAGAAAATCAAGAGCCGTTTGTGTCACATCGTGTCGGTTGACCGCATACATTCCTCGTATCGCTATGCGATCGTATGAAGATCGTCCGACGATGTTTCGATTTTGAGTCTTTTCCTTGTGGTCCCGAAGGTGAGGCCAACATCGCGCTGTGTCATCACCACCAAGGGCGCCTTCATCTCGACGATGAGCAACACCGTCGCTCCGATCACTGCCAGGAAAAGAGTCAAGCCACCCATCAGAATGGGTATGTTTCTCAACCGTAATTATTCGTGAGGTTCTCGCAGAACAGGTGCTGCGTAGAAATAAGAAGGATGATGAATAATCCTGCTCTGGTGGCAACCAAAGTTGGCTCCCCCAACGCAGCCATGACAGCTTAGGGCTGCGAGGGGACAAGCCGGTCGGAGGGTGATGGTAAAGGTCGTCGGGCATGGGAACGGCACATGAGTACTAGGAAAAAATTATTCCACAACTAAAATTGAATGTTATCTTTCCCATGAACATAGACAACGTTGAAAAGTTCATCACACCAGTTCCCTAAGTTAAGAGGTCCATCATTAGCTAAAAAAATGGCGTCAATCGGATACATCACATAATATTGAAATATGTAACATCAGTCATTAAAACTACCAAAAATGCTAGTGGACAAACGTTGATGACTGCTTCCACAGAGAAAATCACACACACAATGTGTAGCTTCTCACAAGCCCTTCAGACCCAAGAACACAAAAGGGAAAAAATACCCTAATCACTTTTCTATTTCTGTCGGTCACGTTCACCGAGAGCAGCCAGACTTTGACAGCAGCGCAGAGCGTCCATTATTTCGAGTGAACACGTCGCCTTAAATGCCTCAAGGCACAAGGATTCCTAGCTCTTTAATTATACTTCAACAATGGAGCTTTTTGACCGCACCATTCACCGATATCTCACTCATTCAGAGTTTGAAAAAAGCCCAAAATATTGAAGTCCACCTCTAGCTATAACTTAGGAGAATCTTATTGAGACAATTAAACGCTCAAAAACGGGCTGAAAATGTACCAACACTAACGTAGCCACGATTGGGAGTTCTGACATCCACATAATATTTCAAGACAATAATAGATCAAATAACTTGTGCATATTTCTTGCTGAGAAAACACTTCAACCACTGTGAGCAGCAATGAAACACCTTTCCTCACTGCATCTAATGATTCTAGTGAAGAAAAAACAAATTGGTGAAAACATTTGTTTGTAACTCAATACTTGTAAGCATGCTTCACAAAATTTATTGCACAGTTAGGTTTTTTAGCACCAGTTTCACTAAACCCGAGCACTGGAACGCACCCTACCACAACATCAAAATTCAAATTAAAATAACGTAAATAAAACAAGAAAACAATAGAAATTAGAAATACCAAGGAGATAGAGTTAGTCACTAAAAATGCAGATTTTTACTTCGATCTTAGAAATTCAGCAAAATATCACGCTTTTTAAAGGGAAGCAACGCATGAAGTGGTCTAGCATATTTCAATAACAAACTGACCCCATAATTAGCGGTGCACCTCTAAGATGATTGCCGCACGAACGTTTTGGTTAATCTGGAAAATTTTGCCAGTACGATTGTATCACCATCTGAAAACCTTCAATTACTCAAAATAAAATATTATAAAAGATTCAAAATAAATATTATAAAAGCTTGAGTAAAACGTTAATGCATTATTGGTGACGAGAAGTACGGAAGGCTCGAAAATGAAGCAAGGGGAAAGTCCAAGGACAAACGACCACAGAGAAGGGAAACTCGCGGGCACCGGCGAAAGAAACAGAAAGTGCGGGCAAAGTCCTCCTTGGCAAGCACACAACGGGGCCAGTTTCACGCGCCAGCAATCGTACTTTAATTTAAGCTCACGCTCAATAATTATTACTAAGTTGAATTTAAGTAGGTCGGCAAAAAAGTGTACAGCCTAACCAAATATTGGAATAATGAATGAATAATTATTCCCCTTCCACACTTTTAAATTGAAAAGATAAAAATCAAATTTTTAATAAACAAATCACGAGGGTCTTGTACTCTGCAATAAATAGCGCAACTCTAAACGGTATAAAGCAGAAATGGATGGCTTACGAAAATCCCCAAAAGCCTAATGAGATACCCATTGGTGAGCAGATGATCGGATACGTGTAAATAAATATACTAAATTTTTAGACATAATATGGAATTAACACACATATAGCACGGCTAAAGTTTTAAAAGTTGTTTAAAGTAGGTTAATTTGATATTTGACCAATGTTGAAACACCCTGAAGATACTAAGAACAACTTGAAGAATAAAAATTTATAAAGAAAGAAGAGTTTATTTCCAATTTTGTAAACGTTATAAATATAGAGATAATCGGCTCCAAGGATAAACTTAACTCAAATATGAATAAATGAATACTAATAAATTTAGGGCTATCTCGCTAACAAAGTGCTAAAGCAAACAGGTAATCAAACTAAATTAATTAATACAAACTCGTATAGATACTTGGAAATATGCTAAGAAGAGACATTACGCAATCATTGCAATTTTTTAAAAGCCGATTCCAAATTAAAATCCAGGTACGTGCGAATGTAACGACCGATGTACTTTAAATTGAATGCTACTTCCTCCGTCGCAACCTGATATGAAAGACGTTGCCTGTGATAATATAAAACTTAGTAGGCCGACGATGTGTACTGTGACCACCAATACACACGTTGTGATCGCAGCCCCACTCAATGGTCCTTTCATTGACGAGTTAAGAGTAGCGAACGCTGCACCAACGTCATGGCCTTGGTTGATGGATCATAGCCCGTAACCAGTCATTTAGAAACCGCACCGCAATAACCGAACACGGACCGTTAACATCAACAATGAACACGAGATTTATCAGTGGTAATGCCCTCAGAGAAATACTGAAGTAGAGCGAGTTCAGTGCACAGATACATCACGATGGAGGCACAGAGCGACACTGCACCAGCAATGTTGGCAGCTGAGAGAGTGAGTGCGTTTGTGCGAGGGACAGAGTGAGGGGAGAGTCGCGGGCATGGCGAGGGTATATGGAGTGGGGACACCAAACGTACCACCGAGTGGGCACTTTATAATTGAACGCACTTATGTTCATTTTTCCTACTGCTTTACATTTTATTTCGTTATATTCAATGACAAAACCTCACTCGGCTGTAAATGAAGTAGCATATTGATCTAGGTTCATCACTACTCACTCAGAGCGTAATAAAATGCGAGGTCGACAAGCTACAGCACAGCAAGCAAAATAAGGGACACCACAGAGATGTTGCCGTCCAATACCACCAATAGAGGCCCACATGATGACGCTATAAGTAGCGCATGCGTGGCGCTCACTGCACAGGTGGGAAAAGCAGGACCTCTCGAAAACTCTTTGTGACGCATGCTGAATAGGGTTTAGATTAAATCTCTTTTCTTTTAACAGTAACATTTAAGCCATTTTCGTTTTAAACAACATTTAAGTAAAATTTTCGTTTTATGAAATTCATTCCATAACTGCGTTTCCGCTGTACATCACCATTAAATATCGATATAATTCGTAGTTAGTCGTTTAACATTAAGACTATACACCACAAAATCATTGAATTAAATCAACACTTCTTGAAGTGAAATTCATACAATGGGAAACATAAATTGGGCATGTCAACGATCATGCGCGAATGGGCCACTGGCTGTAAGGTCTAAGGCCTATCATAAAAGAAAGGCAAAAAACGACACCTTAAGACAAGTCAGTCCCAGTTTCTATCGACACCTACATTTTGAAAGTCAATCATCAACTGCAGCCGCCTGCAGCTCCTGGGCATCTGTGGCAGTTCCGGGATGATCTTGAAAGCGTGACATAATCATTGTCGACCATGGCGAATTGCATCAACGATAAATGAAATCATATGCGAGATCGTAGAGTGCTTCACATATTCGGGAAATCTCGCAACCGAAAATAACAGAGCTACAAATCACGACAGAAAATGCACGTGAAATAACAGGGAACATTAAACTTACCAGGAGTAGGCTCTCTAAATGAGAGGAGGGCCTAAGTAGGCGAGAGAAGCCTCATCACCACTCACCTGAAAGAAAAAGCATCAATTTAATATTATCATAGAGAGAAGGATAACAAAGACCCACTGTGCACTCATGTAATCCGGTACCGCACAGAATTATCAAACCTCAAGTAAAGACAGACGCAGAAAAGTCTGCGAGGAATATGTATCAGTACTATCGGTAATAGTTGCATCACCTACGAGCTTGGACCTCGGGAATATATTCTTACGTAGAACTACTGAGTACATTTCAACTGTAAAGTTACAATTGTCTCAATAATTGACTTATTCATGCGCTAGGGTAATTACTTTGCGTACTTCTGGTCGAAAATATGGAGCCAAACCTTTATTACGCGCACCATAAAAACATTCTAAACAGACCAAATGTTTGTAAATCTATGTCATATATACGGAAAAATAACACTCGAGTCCTAGTTTTCTATTCAAGTTAAGTTTGATATTAAGAAATTGATTATTTACGCGTTGACCTAAATTCATAGAATCAGAACCTCGGCCTTTAAATACTGCGGAACATCCCACACTTTATTCGGACGACGTAGGGTGAGCAGTGCTCAGTCGTGGGTATTCGTTTTAGGACGTCATCCCGGCACCAACGCCGTCGGTGCCAGTGGCATATGCTGGCTGAGCGGCCGGGCACAGAAGCAGACCAACCGGTGGAACAGGTCTACTGGGCTAGCGGCTGCACTTAAGGGCGACAGAGAGAAAGAGAAAAACAGAGAACAAACTTGATAGATTCGTCGGTGCGCTGTTGAGAGATAAGAGATGGAGGAGCTTTAGTCATCATTTATCGTCACGTTCAAGTTTTTCCAGTACAAGAACATGTTCGTGGAGGTTTAGAATAAAGTCCATTGTGGGACACCACATACTTCGGATTGGGAAGTGTTGAGTTAAAGGGGTGTTCGCATCACAGGTACGCCGCTGTATATATAAACTGTAGGAGCACACTCCTAAAGGGACCAAATTCACCGATGCTCATATTTACCGATGCTAAATTCCTTAGTGGCATACACTAACACCGGCAATTGGAGATTATTCTATCTCCTCGTCAAGTTCACTATTTGTTACCAAAACGATCCTTGGCTGTCACAAACAAAATATTCCCTAAATTAAAAAGCTTTTCATTCTAAAAAGGTTTCAATTTCAAGAGGACGGTTCTAACAACTCCAACCTGACTAACGCAAAAACTAAGGATTTGAATTTTTTTCTCCCCAAATACAAGCTGAAAATTAACTCATTCCAAGGTGCAAATTCATTCTTTTTATGTTTCACTGGCTGTGA
The DNA here is from genome assembly GCA_014899125.1 of Orchestia grillus. Classification (NCBI taxonomy): domain Eukaryota; kingdom Metazoa; phylum Arthropoda; class Malacostraca; order Amphipoda; family Talitridae; genus Orchestia; species Orchestia grillus. The sequence goes on from VOMN01128591.1 coordinate 13,820, forward strand.
AATTCGAAGACTGAACAGCCGAACCGTTGAAAGCTTTAGTTTCATCCAGTCCATGCGCACACAAACAGTAAGACAAGGATTTTCAAACAAGACTTAAATAACAACGAAATTATTTTCATCACTAAATTGTGTCCTTGTAATATAAGTCACTTAGAATTTTCATCATTATAAAATGATGTCTACTTTTTCACTTTGAGTTTACTGCATAACCCCTCGACGTTTTCCGAGCTCGTTGGGAGTCTGAGCGTTTCCCTGTAGTGTGGGTTTTAACTTATACTCGTAATTTTCAACGCATCCAAAAATTATGTACATTGCCTTCCTAGTCCAAGCAAACTTTATAGTACATGTAAATAATGGAAAGGTAGAGCTTATTTTATTAACCCTTTGACAACGATTCTCTACACAGGTAAAATTACATGCCCACAAATATCTCTACTGTGAATTTAAAATGAAGGATTTTGATTACACAAATTTGGTTCCTCTATTAATTTTCTTTCTCATCAGAACTAGCTTATTCGATTGATGAACACAAGTTTGACGAAAACTCAAAAATTTGTATTTATACATGATAGTGCTTCAGTTACATTAGGTTTGATGATCGCGTGTACCATGTATGACCCACTCCGGAGGCAAAGTGTTAATGATGATGTACAACACAACAAATAAGATTAATTGAACTCGTGTTTTGATAATTCGGATGCTATAAAATTGCTGACTCTTTAACGATAAAATTATTTTTACGATAAGGCTGCATTTAACTCTGTACGAGAACCTATCTGCAACCTTGAGTATACATGCAATAAGACTGCATTTAGTTGGTTACGAAAATCTAGCAGTATCCTTATGAAGGCGACATGTAGTAGTAATAGTAAGAACAGCAGTGCTTCAGAGACTCGGGCTACGCTGTGCCGGAAGAGAAGGAACCCTTTAGTATGGACAATAGAGAACGGGGAATTTTTGTGCATAGATACAGTAAGTTAAGAATACAGAGGAAGAAAAGACCGAAAAGAGATAGCAAAGGAGGCGAGCAAATTGAAAAAAAGCAAAGTGAGCACGAAAGGAAGAAATCCCAAAAACAAATCTATAGCCGAGATAACCTATCCTATACATAAGTGGATGCCAGTTCCTATAACATATGTATAATAGACAAACCTAATTAATTTAACCTTATTACCTATCCTATGACTTCTGAACGGAAAGCAACAAATACGTGCAAGTGGTGGCTGAAGGGTTCACCTGTAATGATTGCAATAACAACTACCTGCAATTTGTATTTTATTTCCGCACATCTTTACTCGAGGCAGAAATCCTTTATTCACTGACGCTTTTATCTTGTGGGGCCAATAGAAGAGAGATTTACATCATTAAACTGATAAATTTATACTGTATTGATGAATTACATCGATACCAGAATTCAGAGCGAACGAGGAACGAACAGCAAAAAATAAAGTTCGCGCGTACAACAACGGAAGTGAATTATAACTTGGGACTTGCATCAATTAATAAATTTATTGATTGTTAAAAGTAGAAGAAAATATGGCGACAAATAATTCGCACACAAAAATGACCTATCTCCAGTCATGGAAAAAACAAAACCCACGTATTAGAGAAGGCAAAAAAATCTGAACAGTAGCTTAGTGTTTGTTGGCTTAGAAGTCAAAACTGTTTGATATCATTTGAATTTATAACAAAACATAGATTCCAAGCCGCACTGTTCACCGTACAAATGTATCGTGAACAAATCCATACAAACATGTATTCATAATTACTCGCATATTCACTCTATTAAATAAACGGATATTTCAATTCACAGTAAATAAGCATCCCTCAAAAACGCCACATATACATTTAAATCCCCGCAGCCTTGAATGGAGTGATCGAGGAAATATTCCAGCGACCCCTCATGAATTTTAAAGTTACCGCGTGCCATCTAGAATGCATGCTAATGAGAATACAGATTTGGGCAGCTTCCTGATGGCCATTACAAGAGATAACTATGTATATCGCACAGTACAAGGTGCGGCAGAAATAACTCCCACATTTGAAAGGACTCCAAATGTGTATCAGTCGTCAAGGCCACCATTTGGACGATACAATTTATAAAACTTAGAGTAACGCACCTTTTTTGTTATTCGTACATTCGGGAAATAAGAAGCTTTTGGGGATGCATCAGATCTATTTTTTTATCCCCCTTTAAAATGAGTGAGTTATTTTAGTCTGACCCCGTGTTAATCGTAGAATTGGAATGAATGCAATATACAACGGTTAGGCAAAAAAAGTGTGTTGTGCGAATAAATTTCAAAAAATGCTCTCGTTTTACTCAGAATTCACAGAAAGCAAGGCAATAAAGAACCATCTCGAGCCCTGGCGGTACAACTCCACTAAGAAAGTGAAGCAATCAAAACGAAATTCAAAAGCACGATGAATAACTCGAATGATTTCGTAACATATTGTATTGCTTTTGCGTTATCCAAGATTTCCATAATTCAACAAATGAGTTCATTCAAGAGTAAATATCAAAGTGAATAAAAGTTTTAATAGCCGTAAGGTAAGGAATATTAACGGGCCAAGAATAATGCAGTAATATGCATACTGGGGTAATCAATCAATAAATAAAAATATTGAAAACGAACTCATTTCATGAGTTCGATAAAACACAGCCGATGTAAATACTTGAAAATGTGCCACTGAAGTACGAAGTTTAATAAGGAAATGCTCGTATTGCATTTCGGTTTCTCTCTGGCAACTGAAATTGAAATGCAGGCAAAAGAAGGAGGCCATCAGAAAATATTAAAAAATACCACGTGAAGCAGCCAGGACTGGGCTGATAGGAATAGCTTAACCTTGTACACATTTGCATAGGCATTGAGAGAGGATCCAGCACGGAGATCCACGACTCCCATTGGCGCCAGGGTGCAGGTACTGCGTGCCGGCTCCCTCCCCCCAAAGCCACGCGTCCCCTCCCCCCTTGTCTGGCCCCTCAATCCTGCCCATGCCCACGGGAGTCTCCCAAACGCGATTGTGTCTTTCGCGACAGGCAGTGAAGGCAGACGCAACGCGCTCCAAGCTTGGCTCACAACCGGCGACGCAATACAGTGATACTTGGACCACAGACAAAAAAAATCGTCCAAATTTTTTGGAGTGACGCAGTGAATCAAGAGGTGCAGCTGATAAACGAACTCGTGCACTGGCCCACGAAAATTGCAATAGGTTCGTTTGCTCGTCTGTGTACAGATCAAACAAAATCTTAAATTGAGGAAACAGAATTTCCAATCAATGAACTGAACTCGTGTTCTAAGTGCAGTGTCAACATTGCGCTCGCCCTAATCCAGACTTACGTTTAAGAAAAAGACTTGAAAATGGGTCGATATACAAACAGGCAAATTGCCACGTTACTCATCATCGCTCTCGCAGATTTCTGCAGTGCTGTTTGTATATCGCTACAAGCGCCGTTCTACCCAGCAGTAGCAGAATCTAAAGGAGCAACAGCTACAGAATACGGATTAGTTTTCGGCATATTTGAACTAGTCGTATTCATTGTTAGTCCTATATATGGTGAACACTTATCGAAAATCGGACCAAAATTTATGTTCAATGCGGGAATTTTTACAACGGGATCAACGTGCATTTTATTTGGTTTCCTGGATCTCGTGAACGACACGCGCTCGTTCGTCGCCCTGTCATTTTTAATTCGAATTGTCGAGGCGCTCGGGAACGCGGGCTTCCTGACAGCTGCGTTTAGCATCATAGCAAAAGAATTTTCAGACAACGTGGGAGCAACTTTCGCTGCCTTGGAAACGTGCTTCGGAGTCGGTCTGATCGTAGGCCCAACCGTAGGTGGCGCTCTATATGAAGCGGGAGGCTACACGCTACCGTTCGTGTGCATGGGCTCGCTTTTGCTCGGCGCCGCCACGATCACCTTCTTTTTGCTACCGTCTCCAGAAGGGCCAGCAGAAACAGACACCCTCCACGGTGGATCGCAATTAGTTCAACTCTTTAAAATCCCTCCAATCGCCCTCGCGGCCTTCTCAATTGTCGCCGCATCCATAAGCATCGGCTTCGTTCAAGCGACTCTGGAGCCTCACTTACGACCACTTAATTTGACACCATTTCAGACAGGATTGGTATTCGTTTTGAACGGCGCAACTTACGCTCTTTCAGCCCCGATCTGGGGGAAGCTTTGCGACAAAGGAGTACCAGCAAACATAATAACTTTAATTGGAGCAGTAACAGTGGTCATAGCGTTTCTGTTTCTGGGACCTGCCCCATTTTTGCCGCTCAAAGAATCTTTAGGCATGTGCATAGGCGCTCTAATTATTCACGGAATCGGGTTCGGGGCCCAGCTCGTGTCGACGTTTAGCGGCGCACACAAAGACGCAATATTGTACGGAATGCCAGACAACCTCACCACATATGGACTCGTGTCTGGCATGTGGACTTCCACGTTCGCGCTCGGGGCCTTCATCGGACCGTCCTGCGGAGGCGCCCTGCTCGATACCTTTGGCTTCGACTACGCCAGCATGTTTATTGTGAGCCTGCACAGCCTGGTAGCGATACTCATCATCATGTGCGCCTGCTGCTGCACTAAGAAAAAGCAAAACTTGTACAGAAACTTGGACTCTGAAGAATACACTGAAGACACGCGCATCATCAACAGGAGATCCTGGGACTCAACCTACGGTAGTCTCAACTCCGAGCCCTCTTCCAGATCCACGAGCAACGGCGACTCTAGAGAATCTTTAACGTTAGAAAATATGTTTAAATGATTTCTAGAGTCCATAAAATTAGTCAATTGTCTGTTGAATTCACTTTGCGTGTCATTTATTGATCCGTTAGATGTACATATTGTACATATATTTTTTATTGAAAAGACAATTCGCGAAAATTAAGCCCTACAGTTACGATAGATTGTGAAAATGAGTAAGCTGCATTATGAAAGAACAAAAAACGCAAATTGGGCGAAGAATGTTAGCGCTTCAAGGTACTTTTGATAGAATTAAGACGCATAAATGCATAACTTCTCAACAGTTCTCACGAACTCTAAAGAGAGCGTAAACAAAAATGTTACCTTCTATAGCGCAATTTAGAAGCAAACATCACAGAATTATTTCAATTACATACAAAATATCATGAAAAAACTACTATAATGATGAATAAACATTTTAGCACCGTTAAATTTATTATATTTAGTATGACGGTTTCGCTCGTTCTTTCAAATGTTGTAAGACGCTGTTGTGTTACGTTTTGTACATGAAATCTCTGCATAGACTGACCTCTACACCAAGCATCGCGGGTCAGTCTATGCCCGTGATACTTAGTAACGAAATAAAAACGAAAACCTGTTTTTTTCTCAATTTACCTCACCACGAGTCGCCGATAGAAATATACGAACCGAAAAAGTGAAGACTGAATTTTGACAGCAAGATTAAATAATTTACTTTAGAAAAAACGATCCTAGATCGAATAAGTGGCCGAGGATCGAAAATGTAAATTCAGAAACAAAAACCTACAATTTCTACAGGTATGCTAGTGTCGCTAATTTTAAAATCATAATTCCAGTTTTATGACCTTAGCTCAATTCTTTGAACAGTTGTTCACACTGGATAAATATAAAAATATTACAACACTGAAAAACTCCTTTTGTCATTATCTTGCTATCAAAAAATATATTTCTAATCATGAAAAATAACGCTTTACTGGTCATCCTCGTACATTTCCCTAAGATTGCTGAAGATTACAACAATAAATTGAAATACTTTAATCTTCCATTAGAAGTAACAAGTGCAGTCAATGAGGCCAAATTCAAACACTGTGAAAATAAACTACTCGCAAGTCCAAAGAAACGGACATGGAGAAGCCGATTAAGAAGCCCAAGTTCGACAGGGCACGTAAGAAAGGTGCTAAAAGTCTCTTGTAAAACACAGTCTGTTTCACCGAGTGAATTGCAGCTCACTTTCTAGTCGGTCATTTATCAGTACTAGAGGTATATGGACGCGGCAGGATGCCTGGCATTCTTCAAGACCATTGGATGTCCCATTTAAGGCAAGTCCACAGTACATGTTTGAGCTTCATTAAAGGTCTAGTTCTACACACAGGAGCCACACCAGCGGGGCATATGGAGTTGTGTGCATAAGCTAAAGCAAGCGACGAGTTTTACGTACCCATGTCATGGTCGAGTATTCCTTTGCAGGTCAGAAAATAAACAAGGGAAGTAGGAACTCACTTAACTCAGGGACATATATGAAGGTGAGAACTTAATTTGAGAAATTCTAGACACTTTCCAAGCACGATCTTGGTGGCGAGCGTGCAATACCGGGTCAGATTTAATATAAACGAAAGATAGGATTCCAATGCCAGCTCGACCAGCCCTATCCCAACTCTGTCTGAAAAAGAGAAAGGAAGACTCGCGCGCCTAAGACATGTTGGCATAACCTCGCTAAGCAGTAGAGTTGTTCCAAGGATGCTCATATGGCAAACAATTATGTTCAGAAATGTCCAATAGAATAAACATGAAAATCACAATTTCCATTGAAAATTAACGTTCCCTTCTTTGGGTAACCCCATAGTTAGGTCGTTCCATGGTAACGTTAAGCTTTAATTCCGTGATACTTCCGTGTTTAGAGGTAAGACATGCTTCCTTCCGGTTTGATCTCTCTCGTTATTCGGATTAATAGCTTTAAGTTTCTTAATAATTTAAATATGGGGTCCTCCTTAAACGCAAATAAAATATGAGTGTTCATACACGAGCAAACCATAACGTAACAGTGGAATGAATCGTTGCATTTGTTACCCGGTGGCCTAACACACTGGAAACGTAATAACATATATTACGCTTTTAACACTGCCAAAAATAGTCAAATTAAGCAAAAATCAGCGACCGGTAGGGCACAGAAATCTAGAAAAATCTCAATTTAAATTGAATGACAGCCAACATCAACCGTTAAGCAAAAAGCATCATTTAAAGAGCAACTTTCGACGCAATTAACCTGGATCTGCGTCACCAAATATGATCCCTTGCCCATATAAGACGTCAACCTACATTAACAAAACAAAAAACTTACTATCTTCATGAAGATATCGCTATAAATCGTGTAAGAGATGATTGTATTTTTTTCCTGGTCAATGCTTTGATCCGAGCTTAAATGGACGAACTCCGCTCGGTCTGCGAGCGAACATTAAAGGGCCGCTCCAAGAAGACTACATACTGGGATACGAGAGATGCGCCACTCTAGCCTCGCCATACCCGTGTTTTTAATAATATTATTTGAACTGAGGTTTCTAATTTGACATGACCCTCCAAATGCTCATTGATTGCATTTTTTTGCGTCCATTGGGCGCCAATTAATTCGAGTACATCATGGATATGTTCCCTTTTTCATATTAGAATTTAGAGTGGCTTCAACTCAACGTCCGCGTCTGGCACCAGCGCACGGAGCCCGAGGTCGTCGTACATGAATGCATTAGCATAGGTAAGCAGGCCCTCGCAACGCTGCTGATAATGAGAGATTTATAACTTCGCGATAGGACGAAGCAAGACCAATATGTTCGAAGGGGTTGGAGAAATCCTAAATTAAACATAAGTAACTAATTTAGTAAGTAAATTCATAACATATTTGTTACGTCAAGCGTAAAATGAGTTCCTCAATTAGTACATGAACAAAATGTAGTAGGAAATCCGTAACTCAGACTAAGTATTTTAATTGAAGTTCGTCTCATGATGCCGTCAACATTTCAAGAAACGGTATCGAACGCAACTGCATCCACAACATCATTGAAGGAAACAGAACCATTACGAGTTTTTTTCAAACAATTCACGGCAAAGTAAGCTTTTAACAAGAGAACGAATAGCGTATCGACATTGGGCGAAATCTGGTCACTTGTGCCAAAGAGAAACGTTAAGCTCCGACAGGGATTCACTTTAGTAAACAAACTATAAATTATTATCAATCATACATCTTTACTATACCATTTATACGAGATGTTTATGCATTTTTTCGTGAGCATAACCATTTCTTTACGCACTGAAGGATTTGGATATAAAAAAATTCACGGATCAAGATGTTCGGATACATAATCCTAATCAACGAGATTGTCAAGGAAAGGAGTCCGTAACTACGATACAGAATATGACATAATTTCACTGAAATTTATCGTCATTTTTGACAGTATGGCGACGCTAGTTTCTAAATAAAGCACCCAGAACAGCACCAGTGATGTGAAGCGCGCCCGCTGACCTGCGCAGTACTAACACGAATTGAGCGGTATGTGAACATCGTGTGCGGTGTGGCAGGTCGAATTAATCGAGGAAGTACAGTATCCAGCTTACGGTGTTTACATCGCATGTGTCCAGCACTAATGAGAAGACGCAAGTTTCCACAACGCCAAGACCTTGGTCTGGTGAAAAAGTCTAACTCTTCATGCTCAACTGACCAGGTTTTCAGTTCATTTCACTCTCTCCTTAAACGGAGCCCACGAGGAATAAATGTACAATCAAGTGAAACTAAGAATTTATTGTGATGCTACCTTAAAGATAGAATCGCTCGTGTCAATTCAAAACATAAAAGAAGTTATCGCTGACATTTAGAAGGGCTAAACTTCTGCATAACGACTTGAGTTGGATGTGTGGAGCTGAGAGTCCATGATTTCGACCACATCCACCCCAATTGTTTGGAGAACTCCAAATATATCATACAGTTTTCATTGATATGCTTCGCGAATGGTAGCAAATAATTAAAATTAAATGTATACAAATTTCATGGTCAGGGAATAGAAGTTACCTCGGATTGAGAATCCCATAAAAAGAAAGATGCACGCTCTTCTTTTCAGTCACTCAAACGTTAAGAGAATTGAGGCAAAAACGCAAAAAAAATGGTGTAAAAACGGTATGCCACACAATACTACGTACGTAAAACAAGTTTTGTTCCTGACAAGTGCGTGTTATTTCATAACGCTTTTTTTAGCACAATAGAAAATACCGATTATTTTCATTAGTTTTTTTAATTTTGTTTTATACTTATATGTATTATCAGTGCTACATTTAAGAAACACAAAATTCTAAATTCATTTACATAGCCACAGACGTCAAGTTTTATCATCGGGTTTTTTTCAGTCGTTTAGTAACAAAGAAATACAAATAAAAAATGATATCTTTAACCCAGGAACAAATAAGCCAGTAGTGAAATGAAGTTAGATCCTGTACTAGACTGAGCATTTAACTCCAAACTAGGCTGTATTAATACGCAGCTAACACCCGAGCAGCCTAGAGGCACAAACGCGATTGAAAAAATAGAATGAGCGGTGTAACCTTGAGACAGCGCCTGGGAGGCAGGGGCTAAGACTGGGACGCAGGGCCCATGGAGGTAGACATCGTGATCATGTAAAGTTCGTCACAACAAATCAAGGTATACAAACAGCATGCTTTGAAATGAATTGCACTCGAAAGGCGCTGATTTCTATTGAACTCGGCAGTAAAAATTACAATGTATTCCAATGATTCAATGGAAAATGGCGCGCTTGAATAGAGAGTGAACAGGATTTTTTATAGCTTGAAGCTTAATCCATACATCAAACTGCCTTGTGCAATTACTGAAATATATTTATGTGCTACTAATATTCCAATATGTTTTACAGTACTTTCATCAGTTCACATTAAAGTTAGGATTGAAAGAAGAAATACAAGGAGATCTGGCACATAAATCTAAACCACATCTCGTACCGAAAACATATGCACGGTGAGAAAATCCATTTCCCAAAGTAGACAACGATTCCCACGTACCTATTGCGATGCAGATTAAAGAAAACGTGCCGGATAGCCCGGCGGCTAACACTAGTACTTGCTTCATTTCTAACAGTTTCAATACTTACATAACACTCACAGTCTGGATCATTAAAACTCTTAAAAAACAAAGAGAAGCAACACCCTAGCTACCGCTACGGGTTGCGGACAGGCCAAGTGCGTCAGATAGCCAGTCCATATTGGTTAATAAACTAATAAAATTAGTTAAGAAAGTTTCAGGTTATGAAAAATATAATGACTTGCATGGGTCATCGAACATTACCAAGGTAAGTGAATTATTACACGATAGAAAAAAGTCCTAGTGAACGTTAAAAATTCAACCATATTACACTTATACTACAATAAACAAGAAAACTTACCACGAAGAAACAAACTCAAGGACATACAGTACACAGGACCTCATCACGAGTTCATTGCCTTCACGTACACTGACAAGGACGTGGTTTAAGTTATATATTTACGTGCCAAATGTTAGTAAACATGACCACCATTACTATCTGCGTATAACTACACACCGAGCAACTCCTCCACTTGACCAAGGCCACGTTTCAAAAACCATACGAGGTTTCTACTTAGCACAGTTAATACCATGCAGAGGAAATACAGACCAGACGTAGTAGGTCGTAGGGATATGACACAAGGGCTAACAGATACCTCCAAGGCCGTCGTCAGAAGTACAGACGTCGAGTACGATACCCACTACACTAAACTCTGCACATTGGATCCCAGCACCGGTGTCTGAGGCAGGATATCACTTCGGTGGCCCGGCATCCTCAGTTGCCGTACACGTTGAAAGCACATCAAAATTTTCGAAATGTTCTACATTAGTTTTTATTTAAACATTAGGACGATATGTCTTACACGTGCCATGCAATTTTTATACCCGTCAATCAACCCCGAGACTCTTCACACTATATTGAAATTTTCAAGTAGTCCTTTGGCCACGCTCTTTGGAGGGTGGCCGCACGTCCACGACACATGCCACAGGCTATCCACACGTAAATTTCAAAACAGGCAGCGAACGAATAAAATTTGAATAATGCTAAAGTGTTTAATAACAGGGGAAATTTATCGACAAACACTACGAACCAAATGAAATTAAAGGTATCTTTGAAGAATTTAAACCACAAATATATTTACTAGAGAAAAGGAAATAAAAGGAACAAACGAGCATTTCTAAATAGCAATACTCGTGGACTACAAGAAGTCGTAATTTTATAATATATAAAATTAACCGATTGTCCACAAAAATACGCTTATGAATTGAAATCAGCCGTTGATGCAGCTGCTTACAATATTAATAGGACTTAACAGTTCTAGCCACCACATTATTGAATGCAATACGGAACTTGTTCGTTTTAAATATCACGCTACGAGCGTGGCAAAAAATGTATTACAGAAATGTTAAACAGCGTCAAAATTTTTATTGCAACTACTATTTTATCACTTCTTTGGAAAATATGTCCGTAGTCACCTCACTCAACGGTAAGAAACAAGATAAAATTCAGTACGATACAGGAAATGGTAAGTAGGAAAAAAAGAAACGTTCTGTACACAGTAGGAAATGGTAAGTAGTAAAGAAAAAATTCTGTACACAGTGGGAAATGGTAAGTAAGAAAGAAACAAATTAAATCCAGTGCCCGGTAGGAAACACGCCTGCACGAGAGAACCCAGCAGCCCTAAGAGGTAAGCCATGGGAACTTCGCGACACAGCTACACGGACGTGCTTCCAGAGGCTTTCTCGCTGATGCCGAACACAGCGCCGTCGCCTCAGCAGCTTTCTCGGTGATGCTCGCACTGCACCGTCGCAGCCTTTAGTGTCATTCGTCCAGTAGTGGAACTGAAGCACCGCGTTTCTCATGAGATTAATAATGCTGGAAAAATGCTGTAAATTCAGTGTATTTTATTACAATGGCTCCTACAGTTGCACTCTTTCAGATTCCCTCTCTTCACAGTCATGGAAAAATCAGACTGCGCTTTGGTTCTGATACGTAAAACTCGTTTTAAAAAATACTCGAACACACTGATTTTCAGGTGATAATTTTGTCGCGATACTGAAAACACCATGACCAGACAGCGACAGAAATATTAAAATCTCAACAGAATTAATAAACTTAACAGTAGATTTTAAGTGGAAATCTTCATTTGGTGCGCACAACCCCTCCTATGAAGGGATATTTGCCCCAGTTTCAAACTAACGTTATTCTTCAAACTCATACGAAATTAGAAAAAAAATTCCATGAACAACTTCTACACGAGTTTTAATCATTGAGTTAAAATTAAAATGCTTAGTTTGCCATCAATTTAGTCGAGAAAAGATCTCAAACAGGTCAAACATGTGAATGAATGAAGAGAAAGGGACGTTGGAAGACATAGAGCCAATGTAACAAACATTTGAGAGAAGTGACCGAAGTTAGCAAAGTATCCCACGAAAATCCCGAAAGAAAAAGGAGCAGAAAAAAGCGTAGAAAACTAACTCAAGTTGATGCCGAGAAGGAAATGACGACGTAGTGGCCACGGGGTGCATTGGCGCCATCGAGCGACGCCAGCACAGGCGCGTGAGGCACAATTTTCAGCCTCAGGATCAAACTCGTCACATTTAGAAGCTTTCAGATTAACTGCGAACGTTATCGATATGCAACAAGGCTCCGACAGCAATATGCCAATATCCACCGCGCTGCATAGCTTAGGAATATTCTGGGCATTGCACTGACAAGGTAAGTTACCTGAAGCAGGAACAATGTGCCATTTTAAGATAACACGACTGCCATTAAAATGGTGCTTCATAATGGCAAGTTCGCATGGACCTACACAAAGTTCACGGTTCTCATTTTACACAGTCGCTAACAGGTTGAAAAAAATCTGGTTAATTCATCACAAGAATTTCACTGCGCTTAATTAATTTTAAAGGAAAAATAAAATTGCCATTACGAACGAGCACAAACTTGCTGTATATTCATCTTCATTTTAAAACTCTAGAGTGAGTAACAATTCGGTCAAGCTTTTTGACTTTTCGAAGCCGTAGCATTTATTGGACTTCAAGTGAAAATTGATTATCCTTACCACAAACCTCATTTTCTACGCCTTACGAAGTCGGGGAAACTCATTTCAATTTTATAATTTAAAAAGCTCTTATTTCCACCCCGCTTTAGCTGTTCTCGATAATGGCTCCAGCGATTTAAAAAAGACAAAACGGTCAAGCAAAAGATTGGAAGTCAGTAGAACGATCAATTTTTTCAAAGAGAGTAACCTCATACTTTTCCGTAAACTCGTGTCAAAGCTTTAGCAACCGGATAAACAAATCCCATATACTTATATGGGGACCATTATAGAGCTTTAAGAAGTAGTGGGTGACACGTTCTTCGATACGCTCTTTTAAGAGTTTCATACTTATAATACATCATCTAAATGCCATCCATGATGCGGAATATTTGCTACATTATACAGTTCAAGCAGAAGTTATGACATAATAATTGTTTGACTGCAACGAGGTTTCATTAACCCTGACAAAACACATGGGAGTAAAATTGTTCCCTGAACAGAACCTATCGCCTTCATTGTTAGGTGCAACAGTCGAGTAATCTTTGAAGTTATAATCACCAAAGCAATATGCACAACACTTTCAAGTTGTGCAGCATCTGCAGGTGTCATGGTACTTTCAAGTAATGCTGCAAACAGGTCTCGCACTTTCACTTATGAAATATCAAGAACTTACCAGGGCTGATGAATTCAATTACAGCAATGGATTTAGTTTTGCAAATCGATTCATTAGAAGAACTTAATCACTTTTTACTTCATTCGTCAGGGCTACTGAATTTCTTTCTATAGAATTTAAAAACAGCCTTGAAAAAAAGACTACTCATTCTCAATTTTTTATGCCTTGAAAAAATATACACGACTTTCAAATATTGTACGTTATGGGGAAATTAAGAGCGTTATTGGGACATATGTGTTCTCTGTCAAAAGATACATAATAATAATAATTTACGAAAACAAAGACATGGTTATGTTGCATACATGAACCAAGAAATGCATTTCACGTTTGAGTAGCGGTAGTAGTAGTATTAGAGAAAGCAGCGCTTCAGAGACTCGCACTGAGAAAGAAGGACCACTGGATATGGACAGTACTAAAAAAGGGTATTTAGGCACAAGTTATGTTCCCATACTAGATCACCTACGTATAGAAACAGTAAGTCAAGAGTGAAGAGGAAGGAAAGACAAAAAAGAGATAACGAGCAAGGCGTGAAATTGGAGGAAGTACAGTAGCCACAGAAGACAGAAGTCCCAAAAACATATCTACGTTTAACGGAGTTGCCTTACAAATGCTTCATGGGGTCATTAGCCCCATAGAATACGACAAACCGAACTAACCAAACCCTATTGCCTATCCTATGCCTCCTGAGAGAAATTTTACGGATAAATTCATTCAAGACAGGGGTCTGAGTAGAAATCTTTTTTACTACCGCCAGACTCACACGACGTGTATGAAGGACAACTGATATTGCAAGAGTAATAGAACAGCCTCTCTTTCTTTAACAGGACAGCTCAAGCAACAGTAATTCTCCAGCTACTAAAGTGAAAAACTCAAGATAAATTATAAAGGAATTAATTTCGAGATTGATTTGTTCCGAAGATTGCATTTACTCAGAGCGTAGTCAACATTTCACGGAGGATTATTTGATATTTCTAGAAATTTTAGAAATGAATTCTGAAAGACGATATGGGGGCAGCCGAGTGTTAAGGTAAGGGAGATGAGAGGAGCTCAAGTGTGAGCTAACCGGCTCAAAACTTCATCTCTAGCATCAAATCCTTCAAACTAAAGCTCCTCATTGCGCAAAAGATCGCAAGTTGCAGGCCAGAGAACTTCCAATACAAACAGAGCTGGAGGAATGTGCCAAGCAAACACTGTCAGTCGCCCAGCTCAGCCACCAGCTACACAGGAGCGTCCCCTATTCCACTGAGCTCCACTAAGCCCAGAGCAAGAAAAGACTAAATTCTCTCGTGTGAACCAGCGTAGCTCGTAATTATGAATTGCATGAAAAAAAGAACCCACTGGTTCTCAGGTATCATGACGCAAATTTAAAATTATTTTGCAGGTACAGTTTGTGTGTTGCCACTCAATCAAGAATAATCTCATAAACGCCACAGCTCCTACCTGTTTATGAGAAGACAAGGAAGCAAGGTGAATAATTCAAAAGATAGATTTAGGAGCTTAGTACATGTATGGTTATCAGTGTTTACAACTTAAATCATATTTTCTGTTTCATTGCTGAAACAGACAATGAAACCTTCAATAGTTGAACAACACTTTACATCAAGAAAAAAACGAAGCAAATAAAAACTTATTTTATGTATCTTATTTTATCTCTACGTTTCATTCAAAAACTGTGGTTCACTTATCTCAAAGTAGAAGTGACATTTCTGACAATTTTTTTTGCGGTAACACGCTGGTTTTTATACCGCCATGGTTGGAATTTTCACCTCAAAATTATGAAAGTAGTGAAGAAGCCTTAATTAAATTTTAGAACGTTGAATGCGATGTTATTGACGTGTTCCATTTAACTCTACGCCGCATTTAAACTAGCTTTAAAAGAACCTTGTGCACCCGCAATCCAAGCCCTAATTTCAACAAGAAAGCGACAGAAATTTGTACTCAAACCTCCCCACACTGTTCTTGTGTGATCTTCACCAGAGCTTCAACGTTCTTTTGCTGATGAAGGTGATGGCGGTCACATCTACATAGTTGTGCCCTAGTACTACTCCGCCAGTCCTTCTCGAGTAACCTATGACTTACTCTTCAGGTACTTCTGCCTCAGAGGTGTTGAACAAACAGATCTTGGTCTACGTAAAACACCTTCAGACATTAGACATGAATATTAGAGGATTCTTCATCAATTTGAAATCCATATTTGACCACACGTTGATAAGTTAGAAGTTGCTAGCAATGCTTTGCAAGTTTGGCTGCTTGAACTGATAAGATAAACTTCAAATGGCAGACTTCGAGGTGATAGAAAGTTGAGTTCCGTAAGGTCAAAGCAAACTTATGCGTATCCGATCGTCACAAGGGCAACAGAATTGCACTTCAATTATTAAGTTAATTTTCATTGGTCAAACCATACAAGCTAAATTTTCTGCCTCAACTGAAAATTCTTATTTTTGTGACGCATACACAACGTTTTATGTATCTACGTGGTTTTCTTTATTTACATTAGGTCATTAAAATGACCTAGTATGTAATATTCAGTCCTACAGTGTCTTTATTTTTTCTAATAAAATTATGATTTTATACAACTCATCATTCGACATTTGGAAGATACTATACAATTACCAATAATGAGTTTGGAAACTTACAATTCCCGAATTTGTTAAATTTTCGAATTTATTCATGCCTGGTATCAGTGTAAGTTGTCACAAAAAGGACAGCCATTTCCCACGCTGAGTGAATTTTCAAATGAAATATCACATTCGGGATAAACCAATGAAAATTTAGACTATAAAATCTACACCTTAACCCCCTATTGCATTGAGCTTATTTCTAAGAAAATTTTGACAATTACACGAACTAGTTGTCAGCAGGTGATTGTTTTGAGAAACTAAATTAGACGAAAAAATACAATTCAGTTAATGAAATAATCGTTATTTCATACAGGGGACGATAAAAATAATGCTAAAACCCTAAATTGAGAAACAAACAAGTACTTGAGCTAGAAAAAATGTATCACAGAATAATTAATAAAACACCTACACCCCACATTCTGTTACCATCATGTTTCTCGTGTAGTCCTCCCATCAATTTCCAAGTGTCCAGGAAACGACGCCACGCGTCACCCTCTCCCAGCGCCGGAGCTGCTCGTATTCACAGGCCTTTTAAAAACCGGGTCGTTCAAGTTGACATTAAGTCGAGGTGTTTTTTCTGCTACGTTTAAGCGGCGCCGACGATATTCAGGGTGTCCCAGAAATAACTGATTTGCTAATAATCTAAAACTATGAACGCTAGGATATTGAAACATGTTTCATTTCAAAGAAGAACCTTTTTATAGTTCATTCGAACTAGATTTTGAATATAATGCCCTTTAAATGGTCATGGTTGTTTTGACAACTTAGGGTTCGTTTGTCGTTTCCATAACGCTTCTTAGTGTTTCAGGCGTGGGTTATCTTATTTTTCAAAGTTTTTCGAACAATTTTCCGAAGGACTGGTGGTTGCTCCGAAATAAGTTCTGCAATTACGTTGCACTTCTGTTATTGACCTTGTCTGTGTGTAGATTTGAAGAATTCATATTTTTTCTTATTTGCTGTATGGAGACATGATGAAAATACCGGGTTAGAAATGAAGCAGAAATTAAATGTCAAGCTGGTTCATAATTAGCATACCAACTATCCTATCGGGCCATAAAAAGATTTTTCTTCCGAATAAAACAAGTTTCAACATCTTAGTGTTCATTGTTTTTGTTTTATTAGCAAATAAAAAAGGTCAGTTACTTCTGGGACACCCTTAACATACAGGGTCTTTCACAAATGCCGGTACACTCTGTTCCAACCCTCCAGTTAAGTAATTGCCTTAAATGATGAAATAACTAAATTCATTCGTACTCCGGACACTAAGAGGATACCTATAGCAAACATAGGATTGTGACATTCATCATTAAATGTTCAAGAGATTAACCCAAATAAGCTGCTCACGAAGGAACAAAGAGTTTTTATCGTCGCTATTTATGCACTGTGACAAAATTCCAAAATATCCGGTGCGCAAAATTGTGCTCTTAGAAGGCGATGCTTTATCTGGGTATTTATTTCCAAATTTTTCCTTTACCAATTTATAACTTCTGGTTTTGACATGAATAGCGACGATAAAAACTCTTTATTCCTTCGTGAGCAGCATATATGGGTTAATCTCTTCAATATTTAATCATGAATGTGTCACAATCAATATTTTTAATGGTTATGCTCTTCGTATCCGGAATGCGAATACATATATTTATTTTTTTATTATTTGAAGACATTATTGAAGTTGAGGGTTGGAACATAGGGTTCCGGCTTTTGTAAAATACCCTGTATGAACTAGGTGTAAGTTGCAAACAGCGACGGAGATAATAAATAGACAGTTCCAAAAATTTTGAAATTGTTTTGGTACTCCGCAGTTGGGCATGGGTCAATCAGCGCCAGCATTCGTCTGCGTTAGTACGCACGGGTTGTTGAGGCCTCGACCCTTGGTGCAGCACTCGAAGAGAGGCGGTCCGTGCGTTCAGAGATCCCAGGACACCTCGAGCACCCGGCCTTTGTGGCTTCATGTTTCCTTTGTAGGCCTATTATTATACAGGTTTCTTAATATCATTGCAGTAGCACCTGGCCCGTGGCTTTAGAGCTGGAGGAGATGTACGAGCGCTTGCTGTTTGCGTGGTCGTCCTCCGTAAGGCGAGTCGATTAATACTACTGAAAGCTGGCCATAGAAACGGTTATTGAACTGCTAGGTAATCGCTTTGATACGCACAGTCAAAACCGAGTTTTTGATGAGCTTCATTAATGGAGGAACTAAGACATAATGTGAGCTCTTCTCTCCAAAAAACTCGGTTGTAAAGAGATGAGTCAACACGATGTAGTAGCAACAGGTCAAAAGAGCACTGCAGAAACGTAGCTCAATAACGCACGTTTATTCATAAAAAAAATGTCGGGTAAAATAATTCAAACTACACGGTCCTAATATTCATCATTTAATATAAGTATTTCAATACCGGTCTTTTCAACATCCAATATTTCGCCATACTTCCTAGTTTATCTCCTACTTCTTCATCAGTTACATTTTTCCAGTCTTTTCCGGCCTCAGAAATATGTTTTGTGGTTTAATTTTGAAAAATCAGTTTACTATCAAGCACCTTGATTGAGCTAACCTAACCTGACTTGACCCGAAACTCGCCTCATGAACGGTAACTTAACTTCACATAGCCTTGCATAGAGAGATGCAGCCTGAACACGTTTCATGCGATGATGCTATTTTTACGGGTGGGTTGTACCGCAGTCAACGTGTTAAATGACCCTCAACATTAAAAAGAATCAAAAGTAATAAGCTGCATCACATAATAAAAATGGTAAATTTTAAACTTCTGACAAACAAATCACAAATGCACAGAGAATGATAAAATTTAATTAGCTTTAACCAGAAATTCCATGTTAATACACACTCGCCAGATAGTGGTGCAGCACGAACATGAAATTTCTATAAATATGATTCGCCTATATCACCATGTATACTTAAAGGGAATCTAATTATAATCAAAATTGAATAAATTCTACACTTATAATCAGGTATAAAATTAGTTGCAGCGCAAAATGTAGAAGTCATTACGTAACAATTCACCTCGTGCGTTCTAACCTTGAAACCACAAAAAAGTTGCAACGAAACGCCAACCCAAAAACAAATGCTACAGGATATTAACTTGCTGCGGGGAAAAGTGGAAATGAGGAGGACGGATAGCATTAATTGCAGCCTCTACAATCCGAACTCAGTCCCATACTTCACTAACAGTCGTGCGACTCGAGAACTGCAGCTCAAGTCTGCGAAAGTTAGGGGCCATCACGCAGTCGCAGCGTGATACGCAATGCACTTCTGGACTCGGGTGCGAGCAAATCAACGAACACTTCGTACTTTAGAAACGGGTGCGTCTAGCCATTGAGCTCTCTCTCTCTGTTCGATATCCAGCGTCATTAGAAAAAACAGCACACGTTTAAAATCGAATACGCATGATAGGTTTTGCAGGAGATAAGATCTCAATCAAACTTTGCTAGCGACACGCTGAAGTAAGCCATGATTTCTATTGTAGAAGGGAAAAGGAATAATCGACGAATCAAAGGATTATTTCTTCTTATTTTCTTCTTACTGTCTCGTAGTTCTAATGTAAAATTGAAACTACCAGAAATTCAGCGTTATAGACAAATTTGAACAGCTGAGTAGGCTTTCACACCCTATTTTCACCAGCACTAGTCTACTTTTAGTGAGAGCAGAGTGGCCAGTTTTATATAGATCATTTTACATTCAGTGAGCGAGTTCTTGTCTCAAATTCAGCATAGCTTCCTATAACACAACATATCCGCTTCGTTGGGCATACAATTGAACTCCCTCTTAAGGTTTAGACAGAAATATAGGTACGAAATAAAAGGCGTTCAGGTCACAGAGCATCAGTATCTGTGAAACGTATCGATACTCCTCAGTTTCGTAACTAATATGACAATGTCATGTTCGTGCAATGCATGTTGATAAATATTATCACAATGCATAATACAAGGCAATTATTACCATAGCTGCTTTGAATATGTAGATTACATTTTCGCTCACACGTTGTACATTTGTGTACATTTTCGCTCACAAATATGCACTATCATACATTTCACTTCGTAAGATGTATGCATTTTAGGTTCGGAAATATTTTAATGCCCAATTCGCAATATCATAATGCACTCAAGAGTTTATAAGTTTAGAATAAAAAACTATTCAATCATAGACACTAGCAGAAATGTACGTGCATATAAACTTCTCGATGTCTCTTTTTCCTGCAATTATGGCTCACTCATATTTCTTTGTACCAGGAGTACTTCAATTAATGTCCGACAAATCTTCTTTTCGTGGACGTTGATATCGCAAGAAATGCTCAAATCTTTGGTGATAATTCAAAACTGCTGCACACAGGCTGGACAAGGTTAACTGGACCACAGAGTCAATTAACATTCTTTCTGATGACATTAGTGGGCTTGCTTTGTCTGCGAAAATCTTCGCCAACAAAAGACGATGGTTTCGCAAGACTAGGAACTTGTACAAATGCAAAATCAACGAACAAAGTTTGAACAGAGTTAGTCACAAAAGCTTCACTCGTAATGTGAAAAAATATATATTTGAATACCATAATACATAAAAATTACGAAACAAAACCAGTCGCAATTCAAGATTCGCTTACGAAACCTACCATATTATTGAACAGGTCGCGTCAAACCTGAACTAATCTTAGTCTTACTGTATCCTTTTCTTCAAAATCAGAAGACGGAATCAGAAGAGGATGCTCGGCACGGTGATCAAGGAGCAACCTAAACTACAGTACAGATGACTCAGTATTGACCGCTGTGTGACTGACGTTAGAGATCAGACGCTATTGCTTGAACGAGCTGCAATTGCCCTTCAAGGAAATTCTGTCTTGTCCTGTGGTGGCCTGCACGACAATCGACATAGGGAGTTTTTGTAGAGTGCACGTTAATGCAACGCTCCACCACAGCCGGAAATACCACGGGCAGAACATGGAAGATGAACATTTTAAATCTTGCGTTTTTTTAAATTGAAGAGGACGTATAAGAGCACGTCTTCTTAGTCGTAAAAGAGATCATTTGAAATCAATTTTGATAGGAGAGATAAGTATTGAACTTCTCTACGTATTTCTGATACCAGTTATTTCGTTATTAATAAACTATGTATAATATGTATGGAGTAATTTCTATTTCCCAGCCTGGAGAAGTTGGCTTTTGATTCACATATGACAATGATTGATAAATATAACATAGGCGCAAATACATGTGAAATGAGCCAGCGAGAATGAATAAATCGAAGCCATGTAAAACTTTCTTTACTACTTCCCAAAAAATAAACCAAGATAAATTAAATGTTTTCTTCACCAATCAAAAGGAAGAAAAGGCAAAGAAGAGATGGGAAAAAAGGGTAAAGAAATTGAAAGAAATAAAGTGAGCACGAAAGCTAGAAGTTCCGTTCAGTCACGCTTCGCCACTTTGCTAGTGAAATTTAAGGTCTCGAGCGAAGTATCCTGTATACGGGTTGCACGTTTTGCTATAAAAAGCCAGTCTTCGCGGCACATTTTCAGTTTCCCCAAATAGAGTTCAGACTACTCGAATCATCACGAAGAAAATTACTTCCAAGACCGGACTATCTATGCCCTGAACCTTGAATCTCTGCCCAACACTAAGAGGACCACTTCTCATGGGCTGGTTTACCTAAAGTTTTTTATCTAAATTTCCGTGAAATTTTCACGGGTCCTCCTAGTCTATGTATTAATTCGCTTGTAACTACGTACCTATGTATGACACCCTTCATCAATGAATAAAAGATATTTGCGGTATCTATGCTACAGCTTGATCATAAACTTCCACTCTTATAGACTCTAACCGCGAATTATTCGCGGGTCTTGCCAGCTAGTATCTATAACTGAGGTAACCTTAAGTGCTCCGAGGGGGGTCGCCAGCCCCTATAGCATAGGATTAGACAAACCTAACTAACCCAACACCTACTGCCTGTCGGAAAGCCACAAGAAAAAGCGTCGTTTATATTCCAACTCAAAACCTATGCGAGTAATTTTTAAAACAAGATTCCACGGTATACGAACTACGCAGATGCAGTCGACCGTAAACATGATACCCTACCAGAGGGAAGAGTACCACACCATCGCTCTGTGCGGCATGGCTGCACAGCCTGACCGTGACCTACGTGCATAGGCACTGCGCTAACCGTTTCTAATTTGCGCATGTGTATACACACACATGCATATTAGGTCACTTCTGAAGGACACTTAGACTCGAAGAGAGCCAGAATTCAAGTTTTTTTGTTTGTTAAGCGCAAGGATGAAGAGAACCAGGCAGTCGCCAAACATAGATGGTTATGTACAGGCAAAGTATCTTCTAACAATACGACTTGAAATCTATATTCGCTCTAATAATTGGAATTCGTTCAACGATGAACCTCAAATACAGATTTTGCAATTTTGTGTCCTATATTCGACATAATGTGAACAGAAATGAGTCTACCTTGCGATAAGCATACCGTAGTCTACCTTGCGATAAGCATACCGTAGTCTTTTTTATTTCCCCCGTAGAACACAAACGTAGCGAATTATTGGAAAGTTCACTGAAAAAAAAAGTCGCCAGTTCCTCTGCCTCAGCCTTCACACTCCCCACACCTCAAGCCACTTCGCTCTGATAACAATTGTTCGGGTGCGACATTTTTTCTCAGGCTTCACAGAGCTGAGCATTCGTGGCACTTCTCAGAGCGAGTACTGCGCCGCAGGCGTGCGCTCGTCCGAGGGTCACTGATTCATCTCGTATTGGCATATCAAATTTTAATGGGTATAAATAGTCACTATGTTACAGACCTGCTTTCATCACGAGAATTACTCACTAGGTTGGCATATCAATTTTCAATGGGCATAAATAGTCACTATATTACAGGCCTGCTTTCATCACACGAAGATTATTTACTATGTAGGAGAAATGCAATTAGGACCCAAGATCCCCAGATCTAACACCGTGTGATTATTTGCTATCGGGGACATTTAGAGATCAAAGTATATTCTAGTCCCCCTGGCAACACTGAAGAACTGAAATGAAGAACCACTAACGAATTCAATGTACTGAAATATGACCGACAGTAAATCAAACGAGTTATTTCATCAACGCGATCAGGAGCTCAAAAGTATGCGGACAGAAATGGAGGTCATGTGGGAGGAATTAGCCTAAAACGTGTTCCCAACACTTTTAATTAAACGATTTACTACATAGTAGTTGTAAGGATTTATTTACTAAAACAAAATAAAGTTAAATTGTGGCGTGTATATTTTGATGTTTGACTTTCAGACCCAGACATGTTTCTGACAGCCTTCAAAATAGTGTAATTACAGGTAAATATTTTTGAAAATATTCTTTCAAATCGTATAGAATTTTATGGAAAGCATTCAGCGAAGGATAGAGTCGAAACAGAATAAAAAACAACAAACAGTTTTTGAATTATAATATTTCCCCATTTCTGATTCCGCTTTCCGTGGGACACCCTGTATATTAGAGCCCACACAGAATTAAACTTTTTAGAATTCATTAAAGTACGATGCCCTACAGCCCTCGTTCGACTCCGCTACGCAGCATAGGTACAACGAAAGAATTATAATCAGAGAAAGGCACTACTACAGCTGTCCATGTATGGAGTGAGAGCGATCGGGCGGGTCGGCGAGCGAGGCAGAGCAGACCGGCACTCCGGGCTATGCCGGTCTCGCTCAGATTGCTGACGAAGATAGCTTCCGGAATGTAATTCAACGACGACTGGTGAGCAGCGACTCGTTCATTTGCCTCGTCTCGATGATAGAAAATTTTAGGCCTAAGTTCATACAAACAAAAAAACGACGTTTGATCAGGCTTGTCGAATAATTTTTCGTAAATAGCTGCGAAAAAAGTGCTAGAAGAGAATACGTAATGAGAAGACACTTTAACGATGCCTACAAAAAAGCGCTCAGTCAGAAAAATAATTCATGACTGAACCGAATTTTTTTAAAGAAACTCATGCCAAAGATGCCAAGTTTAATCAGCGAATTTCCGCAACAGAAGACAGTTTTTGTGATCAAGAAGCTTGAATGTCGAAAAGGGTTATGAGCACTTTGCCATCACTAGAGGTACCACAGGTATTGTTTCACAAATCGCTGGTTACGAATCAAAGGTCATTAATCTTCACTTATATAACAATCAATAACAGACTTAATGTAGTATTAACGATTGAATTATACGTTTCATGAAATAAATCATACTTCACTGAGTATAGAACTACAATTTGTTAATATATGGAATAGGAATAATTTACGCGTGAAGCAAATACCATACCACTGCCCGCACACCACGTCATTGAAGTTCCTTTTGATAACACCTGGACATGGAATAGATTCTCTGTGACGCACACACCATACCACGGCTCCTTATGGGATCATGCAAATGCTGGGACACATTAGGGGCACAAGGCTCCACATCAAAGCCTCGGCCGCTAGTGGACGTGACGTCACACGCGGTTCCCGACCTCATTCAGTATTGCGATTCACCCAGCGGTCGCATGGCCGACCTCATCCGAATCCAGTACGATATCATAATATGGAAAGGATCCGAAGACACGTACGTACAACAGTTATTACATTAATGATAAGAATTACAAAAGTGAATAATTCTAAAAAAGGCCAAAATAAATTTTGAAAAAGTTCATAAGAGATTTTAAAGAGAATCCGAAACCTGTATAAAATGAACAAAACAATGGATGTTACAGTGATTTAGTCAATTTTGATAATCCAAAAGTTTCAATTTGGAGCAGCCCATTTTGATTTTACCTAAAGTAGAATTTCTAAAGCCCCTAAAATCTAATTTAGCTAATCAAAGGCAAACTAAAAGACTCGGCAAATCGCTTCGGGACAGTGTTGACGAAGCACGATGAAGTATCGAATGCTACCAAATGAGTTCTGAGAGGTTCATCCAGAGAACTGCAACGTTATTTCGAAAAATCAAAGCTTCTTTTCGGGAGCCAGAATAAAAAAATCATCTCTAAATTTTAAGCTAAGACGATCAAAAGGGTTTGTTATGGGCTCAAGTTCGTAGCAATGAAGAGAAGTTCGGCTTCACAAATATGGTACTAGCTGCTCAAAATTCACAACGTAGTGACTTGATACCAAGTAAGGTAACGGAGCTAGCCTTTACATTCCTGCGCCAGCGAGTTGAAGCCTAGGAAAAAAACGGTCGCCGAAGCAACACATTTCACCAGGCAGGTTCTTTTAGATTGAGTTTGTCTGGCGCCGTTGGCGAGACATAAATTAGCCCGCAACCATAATTGTCGGTCCTTTTAAACTGGTCTGACTCGGCCAGTAACTAAATACTATACCAAGTCGAGTAACTTCTAGAAGCCAGTCGTGCGTGGTTTTTACGTAACTTGGACTTGAGTTATGAACTCATGAATAAAACAGTAAAACCATCTGATCAGCCGCGTTCTTTATCGTGTACAATCGTAATGCCGATGAAATTGATCGTACAGACACTGGAACCCAGCAAGCAAGCTCTCTCTCGTGTTCGACAGGCGGTGAAAGTCGGAGGTAGTAACTAATAACACCTGGTGTCAAAATGTGTGCTCAAATCACTTCAGCAGTGCCATAACGAAACACTCAAAGGCGATAGCCTCTGGGTCTGCAAGTAAAATCAAGGTATTGAAAATGCTCAACTCTGAATTGGTCAGAATATCGCGTTTAGTTGAAGAAATCTGGTACTAAAATAACAGGCGAAGAAAAATTAATTAACATGTATCCCATAAATACTCGTATTTGACACAGGCATCACAAGTACCTACATGAACCCTGTCGTGAAGAACCAGTATCAAATACATTTTGAAGAAAAAAATGAAGCCGCTAATTTTCAACTACAAGGAGAAAACTTATACGTATGTAAAGCGAAGAAAATAATACGGAACATTTTTTTTTCCAATCGATGAATATTGGCACGCTAGTCCGCTACTTGGAATTGAACACAACACTCGTGCATCGTAAATACAATCTAACTGAATTTTTTATTCCTTTTTTATTTCCCCGATACTCTGCCTCGCGCACAGAACAACGAAGACCAGTTTTGCAGCGAGGAACTCTAAGGAGGAGGAGCACAGCATGGCAACAGCGCAGGAAACCCGCGAGATGCCACAAGTGCCAGAGGTACAAAACCTGTCCGGCCGTCGGTGCCACTTCGAGGAGCGGCGACGCTGGAGCTGCAGCGAGTGCGACGGCAACGCATTTACATGTTGTCACACAATGGATTTCAACAATTTCATCAACCCTCAAGATTTTTTACACCGACTTGCAACTACATAAACCTTTACGAGATTTTAAAATCCTGAAGTTTATCACTCGCATCATTAGTCACTATAGTTTACGACCAAATTTTCATCCGATAAGGAAATAATCGTTGTGCACACGAAGGACAAGTAGCGGCATAAAATCGAAACTAATATAGCTCAGGATAATGTTAGCATGCTAAGGCCATATTTAAAAACCGACACTGTATTTCCCCGCGCTGGCTGTGAAATGGCAAAATCGACCGTCACTACTGCAGAAAACTCCCCATTTCACCATCAATGCTAATAACACAATGGTAAGCTTTAATTGCAGTAATCAATTGGCGTTCAAACCAGC
This sequence comes from Orchestia grillus, assembly GCA_014899125.1. Classification (NCBI taxonomy): domain Eukaryota; kingdom Metazoa; phylum Arthropoda; class Malacostraca; order Amphipoda; family Talitridae; genus Orchestia; species Orchestia grillus. Next base: position 40,568 of record VOMN01128591.1, read on the forward strand.
TTCTCTTAATAATCTGTTGCATCACTGTTCCAGGCGTTGCATCACTTGTGTCCATCAAAAGCGATCGTTATTCTTAATTTGTCCGACAACGGCAAGCATCGGATTTATTTATCCTAGTTGTATGCGTAAGGGCCTATACACATTCGGCCTTGACTTCGCTGGTGGAATGGAGGCAGTAAACAAGTGGGAATTTGGAACGCACTACTGCTAATTTCACAAGTTTACTCGTATATTGCACACCAGTACTCACTAAAGAATTCCTAAGATAAATAACACGCTCCAACGAGCCCTAAATTTGAAGCAGTAACCTTGCAGGCATTTCGTGACGTCGTTTTTCTGGTTCACATTTCAAGGTCAATCGTATGTTGCTACTACGTACGTGACAGCTTAAGATAAGTAATACATCAGGTTTTTTTCGTTGAATTTATTTTCCAAAATGTTCAGTTTTTTTCAATTTGGCTAATAGTGGTTCTCAACAGTATTCATAGTACAACAGTCGTAATAAAGTTAGATAGTTTGTTACGTATAATTCACATAATTCCGCTATGAAAAAACCCAAACGCATTCACGTTGAGCGAGCAACTAAACTTTTATTCTAAGACACGTAAAAAAAAATTGCACTTATCTACAAAATTCTTAATTTATGCATCCTCTAATTAAGAACAACTCTGAGAAAAAGAGAACCAGGACCGGTTAGGAGTGAGAACTTTGGAAGCTGCACTTCAGGCAGGACCAGCAACCGGTTGTGCACCCAGAGTCCCGGACGACAAGATGCACGAATCGATGCCCCTGCATGCAGCTAGAGACAGGAAATGCAACTGTCGCTAAAGGCATCAGCTATCCCAGAAGAAGAAAAACCTGAATTTAATCACAGAAAAACACCGTGCTATCAAATTTAGTACCTGTTAGCGAATGAATACATTAAAATTGAAGTTAGTTTCTTCATCCATCTCTAATTTTCATGCAACATTGTCGGTTATTAAGATTGACATTTTTTATCAGACCTTATGTTATAATGATGAATATAATATTTTCCTAGATCGTTTTCTGCTTAACTTGGAGCCGTAAACTAACGGAAATTGAGAAAAAAAAACTACACTTGGTACATAGATACAACTGCATTTGAACTCTAAGAATTCTCCCACCCCCTCTCCCCTCCCCCTTCCTTCAGGAAGTTGAAATAAAACGTACAGAGCAACGATGAGGGTCTAGCATTTTTAGAGCGTAAACCCATACAGCATCTGTAGAGAGACTGCAAATAACTGTACATTTGCTTCCGGGATCACTTCAGCACGATACACTAAGAAATGTTCGTTTTTGTAAACAGCCGTTACCGGAATTCTGTTTTGAAATTTGCTTCTATCATTGCATTTTTATCGTATTTCAAACACTGTATTTCAAACAATGACAGAAGTTTAATCCACGTCCTTTTTTACACCACTATTATTTTTCTTAATTTCACGGGTTGCAGTATGAGACACTTCTCCAGGTCTTTTAACAACGTTATCAACACACCTAAGAGGTCTTAGGAGGTCTACCAGGCCGCTTTTTCTGAGTTGGAATGGCGTCACACACTACCCTTTGGCATTATCAAGCCTTACCTCAATACAATCGAGCCTCAGACCTCATAACCCAATTACTTACTTTCAGTTGGTTGGTATTTCCCTAGTTAGCTAACCGGCAAGCTTAAGAGTGATAATCTGGGCAATAGTTTCAGACGATAACTGCCTCTATTTCCTCATAAAAAGGCCATGAACACTCCCAAACACTCAAGCCTCTCATCACCACTACTAAACTTTTGAAACCAGTTTCGTACTGTCCCACTCGTGGAGCCTTCTCCCCAGGCTCCATCGGTATTGGCAGTTGATTGTGAAGTACTAGCTGTGACCAAGCTAAAATTCGGGCAAGAAAAAATGCCCAAGTTTTTTATGCTAAAATTATGGGCTAATTCGCTACACTCGGGATTTTTTCAGAGGAAACGGGTGAAGGTTTATGAAATAGAACGTCTCAAACATGAAGTACGCTGAAGCTTCCCTAAAATATAATGAAAATACCATGAAACAAATTGCCAAACAGAATTTTCGAAATGGCCATTATTTTCCGAACCACCTCATATCAACTACCCCTTTGAGCCTCCACAGAATAGAATAACCGACAAAAAGCGCTCTCTAAATCATTGTCAGAGAAAATTATCCTAAGGCAATCCTGAGTAAAAGTGAGGAAACTCGCAACCTTTTAATGAATTATCCCGTGAACGCTGGCGGTGCATTCACACGGTCTGTGCAATCGACAGACCGTGTGACTGCATCAACCACGGCCACGAATATTCTCAGGATAATTCGTTAAAAAGTTAACGCAATGCCCGTGCATTTCTAGACAACTGCAGAAGAAAATTTGACATCTGCTCCGAAACTGAACACTGGACACAACTTCTACTTTCAATGTGCGCAAGCTGATACAAAAGCTTAGCGTTATTCGTTGCATAAAAACGCAAAGTTAATATGTACTTGCACCTAAAGAACAACTTCGCTGAAGCTTTCAGGTATTAAATGTACTACACTATAATAGTATACTGGCGTATTAGTGCAATTCTTATGTATCTTAGGGCAGTTACTGCAGGGAAAACAGGAATATGTAGTTTAAATTACACCCCCAGAGCTAAATTTCAGTCACTCATTTCGTTACGAAGACCGTTTCGTCAAAGAAAAATAAATACAGGCTTTCAGACGAGAAACATTCAGTGAAGAAACAAACAAAAACGGTGACACCATTTCAAGAAATCGATTGCGCGGTACAACGTCGTTCCCCCCGTTCTCCACCTCCCACGAGAGAAACAGAAAGGGGCTACAGCCAATTCAAGGTCATAAAACGGAACCCACAGCAGACTCGTGCAGCAGAAATCACCATTCACCCTCAAGAAAAGTAGCTGGTGATACCACTGAGCAAAGTGAATACTTCTCAATGAATAGTGACGGAGTCACTATCAGCACATCTATCCAAAACGAGTTCAAGAGCCATACCTATTCCTTGAGGGGCATTCAGCTTTCCAGACACGACGCTGGCAAACAACTTAGCTCCATGACACACCCCGTAAGTAAAGGTTCATCGCTGCAATGCCAACTCTATCGTGATCTAACCAACCACCGAAATATTTCTCAATCCTTTTGTTTTTACAGATATGCAGAATGCTTTAAGCAGGATTCTGATTCAAATAAAAGTGATTCAATACGAATAGTTTAGATAAGCATCTCCCTATTGAAAAAAGTTAAGGAACTTTACTTTTAAGAGAAAATTCTAAAGATAAGTACTAGGAATAATGATTCCTTCTAGTACGTACCCATGGACTGCCGGTAGCGTTTGAGTTTAGGGGAAAATTTTAAATTGAATTCAAAGCTTAAAGTTCCCTACCCACATAAAATGACGTTCAACGAGGGCGAACAAAAGAACAAAAAGCGAGCATAATAAGCAATAACTGGAGGCCTACTCACAACGGATGTAACGTAACAGTGTCCCCCTGAACTCAAACAAATTACTCTTTCATTTTTTAATGATAAATTTTCATTTATCATGAAAACTTATAAAAAAAGAAGATACCTATTAGTCTGGTACTTGTATTTAATTGTAGGGTAATTGGAACAACGTTGTACGAAAAATTTAGCGTATATTTCGAAAAGCAAAATACACCTTTATTTAAACACAACTATAAAATATCACAGTTTATGCTAACCATGCATAGCAAAACAGAGATGTTCCTATTATCAGTCACACGGCAGATAAGCACATACAAATATGAATATAAATAGAGAGATTCATGTGATCTGCACTGAGGAGTTTTTAGATTTCAAGACATTTTTCCTTACAGACTCACCCATTCCCATGCCTCAGACTAGTCCGACACAGTGTTTCAACACGCGGCGTGTACGACATAATGAATACACAAATTTTAATACAAAAATTATGTATAACCCCTTCACATGTAATTTCTTCGACGAAACTTGCAATTTTCCGCTGACTATTTGCTTTAAAAGTATCAGTACGCTGAGAAGTGACTTGTTTATAGCGAGAGAAGTAAAGAAAGGACGAGTGAACCAACTAATTTAATCGAAGACTTGACAAGCTTACTAGTCGAAAGCCAAAAAATACGCGTTGGGTGAAAACGAATTAACTCGCCCGTCTCAGGGAAGGGGAGTAAAAGGTTTGAAGGCCAGTTGAGGCCTTTCACAATGACCTAAAATCAGAACATTTAGCTCAGTAAGCAGAGGACGCGCGCGAACATCAATTTGAGGAGGTTGCACATGCAATCGTTTTTCTGATTGGGTAAAAAATAATTCAAACATTAAAAAACCAAACACCTCTTCTCAACTTTTTTCTTCTAATTCGCAAAATGAGAATACTATGATACCTTTCCCAAGTGTCGTTCATCGTCGTGAAACTTTTTCACTGCGAGTCATCCGTGATAGTCATGTCATGCATCGGATGTTCTCAGATGAGACAGGGTAGTCGAAGTTTGCAGGTAATTCAACCTAATTTTGATGACTAATGACCAGTATGAAGCTGTGAATAAGTAAAGGGATGACAATACACGGTAATGTTCGCAACCTTAAACGAGCACCTAACAAAGAAAGTCTCCGAGAAGGACTCGCTACAGCGCAATGGACGACATGAACAGCACCTGCTCGATTACGAAGTCACTAAATGCTTCCAACTTTACTGAAGAAAATCATTCCTATTTTTGTAATTTATTCTTGCATATTTACATATATGAGCAATACAATACTTATAAACAACAGTGCAATAAGCATTGATGTTTTTATAATTTTGAAAAAGTGTTTATCATCATGATACTCTTTTCGCTCGATGAACACAAACGCAAACATTTTAATTAAAAAAGACAACTACTAAACACTTCAGCGCAGACCAGACGCAACATCAGACATTGTTAACTCAAGAACGACTCTGCAGAAACAAGCATGGAAAAACTTCGCATGATATGCCAACACGTATCTAAACATCCAAACCGTACACCCTCCATGCAAAATTAAAGCCTGTCATCTCACACAAAATGAACTCTTTTCATCAACCTAGAGAAGCTACTTGGGTAGCTGCACAAATTTTTACCTATGTCTGGTAGTATGAGGGCTTACAATGACGATAAAAAGTACACAAATCTCGAATAATTTCATCAATTAGTAAATTAATTTCAAATACATATCACGACTCGTTTGAGTTACGAATCGCTGATGAAAATCAGTCATATTTACACTACGTTCTAAGATACACCAAAGAAAAAAAAACTACATTTTTCCTCAAGCACTAGAGTCAGACAAATTGAAAAAAAAACAGGCACTATTGAAAATACAACAGATTCGTGAGCAGCGACATAGACTATTTTTAAAAAATAACGTAAGGCTCTTAGTGACAATGATTGCGGACTTCAAGTTTCAAGCGTATATTTTACTAACCACAACTAAAATTGCGAACAGCGACGTTTACATCATTGAATGATACAGCCACAATGCTCAATGAACTTTCGTCTCGCAAGTCATCTGATACGCGACAGCCCCGAGGATAGAGTACACCATGCACGTTCTTGAATGCAACTGATTATATAGGAGTCGGGTGACACGAATTTACTGACACGATACAGAGCACGAGGATCTGATCACCTTTGATATGAGGGCCAGACCAAACAAGGAACAAGGTTTCACTGTCAAAGCCAAAGTGTATCAAAACAGGCGATAACCTTAAAGAGGAGTAGACAGGAAAGTTATTGGAACTAATCATTTACCCTCCAGGGAGTTATGTTAGTACTGCGCTATCCCAACTAAACACGAAATTTTCGAAACGACTTCTACCACCAGTCTGCCAGAATATTCAGTACCACGTTCTAACCGGTACAACTGAGGTAAAGCAACATCATCTACAAAGGCTCCTCATTATGAGGCTATTAATTTTTGTATTTGAAAGACGAGACAACACACATTCGGTTAGGTAACTAAGATCATCTCGCATTACAAAATTCAGAAAACATACGAGAAGCAAAGGGTTTTGAGATCCAGGAATCGTTAACCAAAATGAGACGTTGACCTCATCTCCAAAAATGAAACAGGAGAAATGGAAATATAAGCTCTGCCTTGAGTGAAAATTTATCAACTCCCAGTTTGTTCTAACAACCAAGGCTGATAAATTTACATTGTGTGTTAGGTGAACTTGTCTGTAAGTGAACTTGTCTTTAGGGAAGGCTGATCATTCAAAACATTCTGATACAAGAATAGATAGATGATGTTACTAATAGCGAGAGACTGGTAAAAAAAACGTCTATACTGACGAGGATTGACCTCAAGAACAAGCACCTCGGATATAAAATCATGACTTAGACTAATAAAGGAACACCTCTTAATTCCCACGAATTTGAAAAGATATCAGTAGGAATCAGGATTTCTCTCAGCAGCAGAACCACAAGACCTACTGATCGACCTAAGCTGAGAGCACTTCAAGACAAAGTCTTCCACGTAGGGTGAACATTAATTTCAGGGCAGTATCACGTACACAATCCCGTTAGCAGTCCCAAATTGTCAAACGCGAAATAAAAGTCTCGTAGTAAGGTTAGTTGTACTCATATTAGCTGCATTATAATTAAGCATTCACACAGTCCTACCTCCATCAAGCATATGGTTGGGCACTCGCCTTCCAGTTCAAAAAAATACTAAAAAATTAAAGTTTACGTTTTATAACATTGCTCAAAAAACTAGCTGAAGTCTTGGTCGAGAAACTACCGTGTCCCGCTGCCTCTTGCTATTAATGATATCCAAAGATTTTGAAACACTGAAAAGCATTCACGACTTGAGTGTATAGGAACTTCGGTTCTGAAACATGTTTTTGATATAAATACAAAAAAAATATATAACTCTCCGTTTTTTCGAAAGTATAGGCAAAGAGCTGCACTACTTGTTGAATGAACACACTCATCATTTACGCATTGCGTAAACGAAGGAACACGCGCGCACCCTGCGCAATCAACGAAGCATATATTTGGCTTAGTAAACTAAGCGTATCCGACATGTGATATATTCAGACCGGCCAAAGGAACACATTCAGAGTAGTCAAACCATGCAATCAGTCGTCAGTGAACATACATTCGAGCAAGTCAACTGAACACGAATTTAGTGCACCTCACGCATAGGGAGCCACTTACTAAGTGACTTCCGTTTAATAAATCTTAGTTTAAGAAATTCAGTAATGATTTAGAGTAGAACTTTCTAATAAGTTCTCGATTGAATTTTGTAGGCTCGACGGCCGTAGTCATTGTGTTTCAATGGTGACAGAACATCTCGATGACATACAAGATCGAGAATAATGAAGTAACACTGAAGTTATAAAGTCGGTTGTGCGATACTTGTTTACACTATAGGACAAAAAGATCAAAAAAGGGGAAGAAGTCATTCCTCACACAAAACTAAACCCACAACACTTCCTCGCAAAAGACTTTCACCTCGTGTGGCTAACGATTACTCAGGAACGTACATAGCAATTCTGATGAGAACGAACGACTAAAGCTACCCTCTCATTCCACATGATTTCATGCAAATCAGGAATTACCGATCCCAAGCACCACCAAACTCAACATGCATTAAAGGACAATCCCCAAATTCACTTCAAAATCGCACAAACCGACATCCATCGTCATGGGATAAACAGTGGCATTACGTAGAATACAAACCCCCACCGTAACTCAACTACCATTACTGTTGGATATGTGATGGGATGATGCTATTACTTTCCTAGGGAAAGAGTGAAACCTACTCGTAGGTATTCTGATGACAATATACATTCCTAGCGAACACCTCTACTCAAAAGAAGCCTCGGTTCAGGAACCCAAGACTTCATTTCACAATCTTTGGTGATAGCAAGAAACATAATAATACTGAAGAAGATTACGGAACGAGATAGGTGACTTAGAGCTGCTGATTAAAGATGGCACGTGGACCACAAAATGTCACCCGCACTTTTTGCTGCAAGACGATGTTCTTTTCGTTTGACGAGGGAATTAGATGGAGAAACTCGAGAAAATTACAGAAGTAGACCTAATAAACAAGGCTCAATTAGAAGAACTGGCAAATATCGTACATACAGAATTTTCCCCCAAAAAGCGGTTATGAACATACACACAGTTCCCTTGAAATTTACTGCATATCACAGATTTGGAATTATTACTGACATATTCAAGTACAAATTCAGAAATTGAAAATAACAACAGGAATGTAACAATTGATAGGGAAAATGAAAAAGTGAAGAAGAAGAATTATTATTATTATTTCATTTTTTATGACGCTGGTGCATGTATTAAAGACCAAATACACGTAAGGCTAAACTACAGGACTCGCTCAGAGTGCTGAAAAAAAACAGAAACGGGGATACTTCATGGAAATGAACAATAGAAGAATGAAAAAATCACGGTCAAAACACCCGCATAGGTACGTAGGGTCGGTTCCGGTTGCGTCTCCAGTAAAATCGAAGGAGAAGAAGTAAGATGAAAAATCGGGTTTACGCGAACTTTACAACCCCACTACACCCTAAGCAGCCCCTTCTAGTAATGTTGCTGAATCTGCTCCAAGTAATAAGTGTTACACCTGGTCTAAGTAATTACTATAACGACTGAGGATCGCCTGTTCTTGGAAACCCACGAAGAGAGCAGGTACACCAAATGTGCTCCTTTAATGAAACTCGGGAACCCTACACACGCACCGTGGAGCGTCCAGCCCCAAACGATATCCCTTCAGCTCACCTTGTGCCCAGAGTTACCTGCGGCATCTAGCCCTTCATGCAGCAGGTCAGATTTACGAGATGTCCACACTCCCTCACGAGATTGAAAACGCAAGTTTGGAAGGCAGGCATAATTATTTATCCCGATACCAGCAACCGAACTCTGTAGTACTCAGGGATGGGTGGTTAGACACCTCTAAATTGACGATACCTTCTGAAGAAACGCTGTGAAGAATTGACACTAGCAGTATAGCTGCATACCTCACCTGGTAAGGGGATCCCAAGAACTCCAACCGATTTTCTTAAGAGAAACATTTCCAAAATACTTGAATGAATCTACCTAAGCTCGACATCATTAGTCGAGGTTAACAAAAATTCTGACTAGCCTTCAACTTCACGTGTCTCAAAATATACTCGTTTCATACATTATAATCAGCACCAGATCGAATTAAGACTTCAATTCAGAGAAATCGTTGAGTCGACTACAACCGACTTTTCAAACCCAATTTGAGCACAATAAAGAAAGTTAAGCTAAAGACAAATTTAACACAGAATACCAGTCCTGTGTAACATCAAAAACAGTAATGATAAACTAGTAAGAAGACCTTGGCTAAAAACGTTTGGACCAGGAACATAAACAAATAATCAACTATGGATACGTACACAGCCGTACGCAAAATAATTGAAGAGAGCTCACAACGAGCCTTATTCCGTTCTCTTCAATCACTGAACGACGAGCGCTCTTTTTTGCTTCTACCTGATAGAGATTGAATTTCATAGGCGTTGAGCTCTAAATTTTGCGTATCACACGTAAATTACCGTTTTCAAGTCGAATTTGAATACATGCACATGAACAGGACGGACTAAATGAGACTCTACCGTTCAGAGGACACATATAATAATTACACGTGGTTTTACTGCCACGATGTCTCCGAGGAGTGACAGTCACCAATGCAAAAGCAGAATTATAAAATAAGATCTATGATAATTATGTTAGCTACATATAGTCTCTAAAAACTTCATAATCTATAATGACAGAATTACATAAACTACACGAGTATCAAGTAATGATGCGCTGAGGAAAGTTAATTTTTCTTTCCTAACATGCATAGATGGAAAAATACTATTCGATGTAAAAAGAAACCGTCCGTGTTTTTAGTCACTATAAGCTCTCCTTTGTGTTATTTGAGTACTGCACCATCACGCTGACGTCACAATAGAAGTTTGTTTAAATACACTGATCGCACGCATATATACACACAAAACGTATACTGTAATCAGCGCTTTAAATTAGGTAGAGCGTCAAAATGACCTCAAAGTTCCGATAACAGTTTTACACACTATATTAAATTTGAATTATTCAGTCCGATAAATATTTTCCATCTATACAACATAACGGGTAATCTCGTGCGAAGTACACATTTATATGACGTATGCAGGAAAGCGTGACACATCCAAATTATGAGAAAGAGTAAAAACAAAAGAATTTTGCATTTAACGGATCAAAAAAGTTAAAATTCGGTAGCACCACCGGTCTCAAAAATAATATTAATTCATCGAAATTAAATATGTTTACTCAATAAATATCCCAATATAGATTCATCACTGGGTACACAGATCTTTAATTTTTATAAATAAAATTGACAGGATCATTTGAACACTAAATTCTGTGGACACTTTCACAACATGAATACAGAATAGAACGAGATTTTTTATTCGAGGCACATTCAACTGTAATCTCACCTCAACATTAAACGCAAATTTTAACATCAAAAACGAAGTTTCCCAATCTACATACTAAAGGAGCTACTTAGCACGTCAGCGGAAGCGACCCTAGTGAGACACGGCCTCGTTCGATCTTGTAATATGAATATTCAATCCATGACGTATTAACTTATAGGAAGTAATCCCTTAAATTCTGAGTGGGGTTTTAGCCAAGAAAACGAGTGATCATGAATGTAATAGCCATGATTATCTAGGACTTTTTTCTGATTACATGATTTTAACCCCATTACTAAAGAGTACTTTCGAAGAGAAGGACTCTGATATGTTAAGACTGTTTTATGGCTTGTGTAAGGAAATCCATCCAAATTATTCTGTTAACTTTAGACTAAATGGTAGTCTACAAGAACTACGTGAGGAGAATAAAGCTATGAGAAATCCTCTCCTGAATTCTTCAACATTTGGGATGTGATTTTTGCACAGTGGAGTCGAAACATCAAGTCGAAACTGATATTTCCAAAGTTCTTCTTTACGCAACCTCATGAGTTCGTAATAGTGGGACTAAAAAGCCTGCACGTAAATGGAAAGATGCGAGATGATCATCAAAACTACAATAATGATTAAATTTCAGTTGAATTGAATGAAAGACTTGGTCCCGCGTTTTCTTCATTTAAAATTCAAATAGCACTTGAAGGTTTGCCAAATAATATATAAATTTTAATTTTTTGATACACAGTACGAGTTGATAAACGAAAGCCAAAGAAGATAAATAACACTAACACATTGAAATGAAATAATAAACGAACACAAGAGTTAAAAATTTCAATTTTGAACTGGGCAAAGAGTGTCCCTCTATCGCATTTGACATCAACTGCACTAGATCCACACTCAAAGCTTTCCATAAGAGCACCAGAGCTCCAAAATGAAACTAGCGTAGTTATTCAAAGCCACATTGAGCACGTCAAAAAACTGCTACAAAAATTTGGTAACAGTGCCTTCTTCGTGACTAGGATTCATGAACCTAACATTACATAGCTACCGAATTAACTAACTCCTTAAATACTAACACTAACTAATTCCTCAGGCGGAATATTCACAATACATGATGTAAAAATACCTTTAACGTCAATTAAGGGATGCAAAAATACAGAATGTTACACTAGTTAAACAACAACATCGACGGTGGTGACATCTTCGTTTGATGCCCTGGTCGAGTTGTAGCCACTCCCGTAAGTCGAATCCGCAGACTCGCTGCTTCTAGGTGGGCGTCCGAGGAGACTCGTTCTCTCTGACGAATTTCTTCCCGGCTTGGCGCGGTAGATGAAGCACACGAGACAAGTAGCCATGGCGACAAACAAATGGAAGCCAGCGACGCAAGTCGTGCCCCACCCAAATCCAATGTTGTCGTACATCACCCCGGCTATGGAGGGCCCTATGAAAGCACCTAAAGCAAACGCAGAAGTCCAAAGTCCAGACACGAGACCGTAGGTGGTGATGTCGTCCGGAAGACCAGCTTCAATGGCGTCCTTATGAGCCCCACTGAAGGTAGCTACCAACTCGGCACCGATTCCGACACCATGAATGATAAGGGCGCAAATGCAAAGAGTTAGACTGTTCTTGATGGGTAATAAGGGCGATGGTCCCACCAGGAGAAAACCGATTGCGACAATCAAAGCCCCCAAGCCGGTCACACAGCGCTCCGGCAGACATCTATCGCACAAGCGGCCCCAAATTGGGGCTGATACAGCGTATGAGAAGCCGTTTACTACGAAGACTAAACCGATCTGCAGCGGAGTAAGACGCAGCGGCCGAATGTGAGGCTCTAAAGTAGCCTGGAAGAAGCCAATGCTGATGGAGGCTGCCATTGTTGTGGACGCAAACAAAAATACTTTGGGTTCCTTCAGGAGCGACAGAACTGAGTAATCCGAGATAGGGCGCGTGGCGTGGCCTTCATCTGGGAGGAAACACCAGACGGTTGCAGAAGCGACCATCAAAACGCAACCCAACACTACAAACGGAAGCGTGAACCCACCAAGTTCGTACAGTGCCCCTCCTAGTGTGGGTCCTGCTATTAAACCGAGTCCGAAGAAAGTTTCAAGCGTGGCAAAAGCAGAAGCAACATTCAAAGGAAACTCTTGAGCTACGATGCTGAATGCTGTCGTGATGAACGCTGCGTTACCAAGAGCTTCCACTATTCGAATAATGAATGAAAACGTCAAGAATAATGTGGGCCCGCTCATTCTGTTCAAGAAACCAAAAAGTATGCACGATACTGAAACTGTGAATATTCCTGCATTGTTTAAAAAATTCACTCCAATTTTCTCCAAAAATTGGCCGTATACTGGACATATTATGAAAACTACAAGCTCAAAAATTCCAAATACGAAGCTGTATTGCGTAGGAGTCGCACCTTTTTTCTCAGCTTCGTTAGGATAGAAAGGGGCTTGTAAAGAAACACAAACAGCATTGCAGAATTGCGCTATGCTAAACACAATTAGAGTCAGCCACTGTTTGCGAGTATATTGTATCATCTTGCCGTCGAATATGCACGCCACACGATGCTGATTACGAGCACAACACTCCACGACTCCTCGGGTAGAAGTGCGCTATTACGTGTCGACCGCACGGTCTGCACCGCTCAACACCACATTTTAGCTGGTTCGTTTTTTTTTAGAACAATCGAGGTTAGATCTCGTTCAGGGCGCGATTCGTTCGAAACGTACAGCACTTCCTTCGTTCACTCGTTGATGTGCGTCGTCAATACGACGCGTTGCTGAGGGCAGAGAAGCAGTGGAGAGGCAGTAGTACTAGACTCAGGTGCTCAGAGCAGTCGACTGGAGCAAAAGATGGAGCTACGCGTAGTCACCCCCCGTCTCGTTTAATGCCGTTCGCTGTGCCTGGTGCCAAGCCCGTCTTGTGGAGGCGGAGGTTGGCGTGGAGGGGAGACTCTATGGAGGCGGGCGGAGTACACACATTTTAGATAAGAGTACAGAAAAATAAAACAGGAAAAACGAGGCGCGTCAACAATGAATGGCTTCGCAAAAAGCTTACCCAACCAGTTTATGAGCGCAAAACTTTAATAACCGATATATAGACTCGTTACGTAAGGCAGTGGAGGTGGAAAGAGATACGAGACTCCAGAGGTGTCCGGGCAGCAACAGCGTTATCGAAGTAGTCGGTGCATTGGCCGCAGGACTTCAGTTCACATAACCCTAGCCGGGGCCACACTGCACTGGGACTGTGACTGGGTACCTTGAACCAAGTGCATACACACCGTCTATTAAACGTTGTTCGCTTGAGAATATCTTCCACGAAGGAAGAGCAATGGCAAACTGAAATTTGTGAAACGATTTGAGGACACAAAGAGCAAGATATATAGTTCACAAATCGGTCTCAGTGAATAAAGTTTTCAAGAAGTAGGGGGCCTTTGGGAGCACGGAGAATGACTCAAGCACGGTCGATTCCAAGGCACAGAGGTTACTTTCACTTGAGTACATTGCTCTCTAGAACTGCCAAAAGTAGAATTTTTTTCCGTTAAAGCAGATTAATATAAAGTGAAGTCAGCACAGTAGAATGGTCGTCTATTCACTGTCATGGAACTGCATCTGTGATTGTGAGGGTGCGCAAATTTTCTCTAAAACAACAGCCACCACCTAAACCAGGTATGCGCGCAAAAATTGATCCAAGTTAGTATCCCAACTCAGCTTAGGCTAACAGCACTAGCCGTGCATCAATACAAAACCACGAGCACAACACAAACTAGACAGAGATGCTAGCTGCATCGCACTTTTGTTAGGTTGATGTCAAGAGCAACGCGTACACCTTTTTCCTTCCACCCCCGGTCATCCCTTAGAAATCACCAAAAATATCACCAGTGACATAAAATAAGCTCTAGATAAAATGTGTCGCCTTTAATCTATAATAAGTCACTCGGAAACTGTAGCTGCTTCTGCACTCGTAAGTATGTTTACTTTTGAGCAGGGATGTAGGCCCAGAAATATTTTTTGCCAGAGTTGGCTCCGACTACGCTTGTTTTAATTGAGGCAAAAGTTGTGTTCATTTACCATTGCCCAAAGAACAGAATGTTACGACAGACATAAGGGAGTTCAACAAGTCTTTGCTTTCAAATAGATACGTCACAATGCCAACAATTGTGACGAAACATTGAACATAACGAGTTTTTAAAGTATTTAATATTGCAGTAAATCAACATTTATAGATGTGGGAACATTACAATATTATGGAGTTGAAGGCACTACAATTTCCCCCCCACCTATGTGGGCTCCATGGCGTACTGGTTAGCGCAATGGCCTCGGAGCCGGGACGTTCAGGGTTTGAATCCCGCCTCAGGCAAGGTATTTTACGTAACCAAGAGGTACTCCCCTAGGAAAAAGAAACTTGAACCACACATTCCTCACATCCCTCACCATGCCAGTAGTTGTAAGGCATTGAAAACTCGACGGTAAAACGTGATGGAATTAATAAAGGTACTCTGGGGCCTCATCCGGCTCCACGTGCGTTGAAGAGCACACTCCACCGTAGGTTGCACAGTCACACGAATTCACGAGATGGCGTGAAAAGGAGATGTAGTCTAAGACAAAAATAAGACACGCTGGGCAAGTCTCGATGACTTTCGTACAAGCGAGTGGGAGTACACATCCAACACAAGATAAGCAAGAAGTGCCACTACGGAACAGCTCGCCGTATTTTTTCAGGCTACGGTAGAGCAGAGGAACAGAGCAATGGGATGAAAAACAGGTAGTGTGTGATTGTGCGTAGAGCTTTGGCATATGTATTAACACTTTGACTACGGTTCTCCACACAGGTAAAATTACATGCCGACAAATATCTCTGCTGTGAATTTAAAAATGAAGGATTTTGGTTTCACTAATTTGATTACCCTATTAATTTTCATTCTAATCATAACTAGGCTCATTCGAATGATGAACACAAATTTGATGAAAACTTGATGTGCTTTGGTTACATTAGGTTAGGTTAGATGATCGCGACCCACTTTTTAGTCAGATAGTGAAGTATATGTATTACGTATACATATACTGCAAGCAAAAAGATGGTGTAAACATTTTATTTCATGCATAAGCGAACAGTAGTTCTGCATCCAATACTGTCTACCGCTGAAAAAATCAAACTTCGTCATTTTAAATGTTATGGCAAGTCCACGCATACGAAGCACCCTGCTGTAATGTGATATTCAGTGTATAGACGAACACTCAGGAATTATTCCCGAATGTACTTGTTAATTGATTATCTGGGCGTTCAGATATCATGCAATCATAACGAAACTGAATGACTTTATACACTTGCCAATGATTTCCATCAAAAACATAACACATACGATTTCATGGAATGCAAGTCAATATTTTATATCAGAATCTTTTTCCCGATAATAAGGCAAGCATTGTTTGCACTCTGCTAATCACGCTAAACAACCATACCGTCAAATATCACTTAATATAAGGACTCGGCAAACTTAATTGTAAAATACAAAGATATTGTGGCTTGAACATTGATCGTGAACAGTGGCAGAAGAGCCACTGGGGTCGGCGCAAAATCATGTACAGGTGTTGCGAGGAAGCGGCAGCTGTTGCGGCGTCAGAGCCATAACCTCTACCTTGCTCTTGACGTGACAATAATTACGCAAAAAAAAGCGCTTAGACTAAACGTAGAACTACCCAAGGATGCAGAATTTGCTTCACTTCTACTTCATTAATATTTGAAATAAACTTTTACGCAGAAATCGGGATTAAAATACGAAAGTCACCGAGTCTCAAGGTTCTATGTAGTTTACTAGATTTGCAGGTAATTAACTATTTATTGAACTGGGAAGATAATTCACACACTAGAACATGCTATTAAACTAGAATAATTTCTCACTATAACATTATTTGTAATGGGCAACCCTACATAACTTCATACACTTATCAAGCTTAAATAATTTCTGCAGCGTACCCTGAAAACATTTTTTCTCTGAGGGCGAGAAAAACGGAATACTAGGAGTAACTACATTAAACTTACTCAACAGCTCAAATGTCCGGACGGTTCTATCAAAATTCAATATGTTACCATCGGAATATCTTTAAAAATTAGAGCAGTGATGCTTACATTAAAAAATAGAGCAGACTGTAGTAAGATAAAAACAGGTTTATGATACGAACTAGAAGTCCTGGGCTGTCTAGCCCAGTATATAAAAAAAATAGAAAACCAAAAATAAAATTTAACAGCCAAACTTCATTATCTATAGCTGCCAAATATTATTTTAATAAGTATTGGTTATTTTACCATGACTTGAAGTACACTTCTTCACTCCCTCTTTGCATAGATTGCTGAATTAAAGCCTTAACTATGTAAAACGAAGCAAGACAGTTTTAAATTTTTTTAGGCTAACCCACACAGTATCAAGTGTTTAAGCTACGCAGATGATTTCCTTTACTCTTTCACGAAACGCAGTTGCCATAAAATTGGGAATTAAGCTAAAAGAAAAGTGAACTAAAACATCGAAATTTTCATACGCGTTGTAAAGTATTCATTAAAAATTACTAATAGAGACCATAATTCACATCTCAGATTTTCGATATTATAATTTGTATGCTTTAAAATGATTATCATTGATAGGAATCATAACGTCAGATTGAGTGTTGATGTTCTAACCACAATCCATCCAGCATTCTTAGACACACTTGTTGGCACGTTCAATCTAACACTGATTTGAAATAGACAACACGACTTTAATAGCTTCTTAATATTACACGAAAGCGCAATTACACGCGTTTTTCGAAAGACCCAGCAAAAAACGCTGCGCTTATAGTACCTAGCAGCGTTAAACACGACGAATGCAAAATTGAATCCATGAAGACAAGAAGCTAAAACCATCAGGTTTGCTGCTAAAACCATCAGGTTTGCTGCTGAAACCATCAGGTTTGCTGCTAAAACCATCAGATTTGATGCCAAGCCTGAAGTCAACAACCTTGGAGTAGAAGTTGAACCTGAAAAAATCAACGTTTTATTCAATTCAGCGGCCAGCAGTTACAGGACTTCTAAAGGACGTGAGGTGGCGCTCAATATTCGCACACTTACCCTCTAGGGCTAGAGGCAGGCTATGTCACTTGGTAGCCAAGTCTTGTTCGATGAATAGTTTTAATTTGTCCTATGGACAAGGGCGGAGAAGTTTCCTCTGTTACATATTTTGTAATCCGAGTGAAATGATCCTGAAATGAAGAGGTATTAGTTTTACTTTTACAGACAGACTTTAAAATACTAATGAATTGAACGACGATATATTGTTCAAAAACAGGGTTTATACTGTAGGTTGGGTCCCAAATGAAAATGGCCTTCAATGAACATCCTTCAGCCCTGAAAAATGAAGAAGAATGATGGTAGAAACGATGGAGACAGCGATCAAGTAAAAGTTCGCTGAAATGATACGTCAACCAGCAGTAAAGAAATAGACAATAAAATCACAATACGGAAGAAACACCCTCAACATATTCCTCTCAAACACGGGGTATACTGGTATTCACATCAGGATACACCAAAGAAGTCCCACCCTAATTGTAGTACGGACAACTGGAGTCGCTACGACAACGGTTTGAAGCGTATCTACACAAAAGAAACGAAAGTGACCACAATGTATCGTAGGACAATCATTTTCAACGCGCGTCTCACCGAGGGTACTTCACAGCCCATGACCAAAAATTCATCCGAGTTAAATATGATTGATTCATTGATCTCACACCTTTCTTTAAACACGTAACGTGTAACCGAGCTGCACGTTGAAAATGATACTAGCTTACCCACGAAGTTCATTCCTTAAGTTATGAATTATATATAAATGACTCACCATTTGTTACCCGAAAACATACGGACCCTCCAAACTTGAGGACACGGTCCACAACTGAGACGCTTAATTTCTACACACAGAAAAGATAAACACAAGTTCAAAGTTAAAAAAAACTAAACGAGCAATTCAGTATAGCGATTCAACCAAGCAGCCAGCCAGCCAGCCACTGATTGATGAATTGTCTTCTGAGAAAGAAAGGCCAAGTCATGAAGAGTACAGAACTTGAACGACTTGAGCATCATACATCAACGTTAGACATGGCGAAAATTCCGTACTTCCACACCAAGCATTTTATGATAGGACTTGAGAAACCGCCCCAGCTTGATCAAAGAGCGAGCTGCGGCTATGCGTTTAGCCTGCCAAAACTCCCAGACGTTCCCAACAGTCGATGTTTACTCGATAACTGCTGCGGAAACGCGGCCTGCCACAGACACACCGGCTAGCCATGCTTACATATTAAATGGAAAGGTGACTTGCCGGGTTTGAAATTTCGCGTCAATATGAATCTATGACGAACAATTCAATAACTATATCTGTAGATATTATTACAATGAACATACGTCATTTTACCGTGGGTAGAAGAAGTACACTCCTTCACTCCCTCTTTGCTCAGATCGCTGAATTACTGCCTCAACTTCGTGAAGCGAAGTAAGACCAATTTGGAATATTAAAATATTTTAATATTCTATTCTCGGCACAATATCTGAGTGCCCTACTGCTGTGGCGCACCCCGATGTAACCGCCTGGGCACAATATCCGGGTGCCCTACTGCTGTGGCGCACCCCTATGTAACCGCCTGGGCACAATATCCGGGTGCCCTATTGCTGCGGCGTGCCCAGATGCCCCGCACGGCACACCTCTACCAGTGCGCGGACACACACCGGCACCCATACTTGCGACAGTAACTAACCAGTCTATTCATACTAAATTAAGAATGTTCGATGCAAATTCGATGTTCTGACCTGATGCTTAGGAAATACTAGTCACGTATATAAAAAGAGCATCCATGAATTTCAGTTCAAACTCAAATACCAATGCCACTTCATAACTAAGCATATACGTGAAACTAATAATTAATTAATCCGAATCGATAAGTAATAGGACTTTTAAATCTGATGTACCACTCAGAAAG
The DNA here is from genome assembly GCA_014899125.1 of Orchestia grillus. Lineage (NCBI taxonomy): Eukaryota > Metazoa > Arthropoda > Malacostraca > Amphipoda > Talitridae > Orchestia > Orchestia grillus. The sequence goes on from VOMN01128591.1 coordinate 60,043, forward strand.
CAGATCCCATGAAGCGTTCGCCAATCAACGGCTCTGTAGAAAGTCAATGACAAGAAAGCAGTCGGCCCTCGCTCATGGAAAGCGGTTTTCTTTTCTACCGAAGTCTACGAACGCAAGTATATTAACATTATGCGACACGCTGAAGTTACGCTAAGCAGACGTGTATCTAAGCACCACACATATCGGCACGAAAGGCTCCGAATCGATTGATTTTCTAACATTTCTGGTGAACGCTCACTTGAATGGACTTGCGAAGAAATAATGCAGTGATTTGTGCACCAAGATGCAAACATGCCAAAAGTACGACAGAATTAGTAAAATAATTTTTCAGAATTAACATCCAAGCCTTTGAGCGGGTAGATGAATCCAACGAATGGCATCACCAACCAATAGCTACAAGCGACGGCAGAAGAATGTACGAGAAAAAATCCACGATACTAGATGAAAAAAAAGCAGGCAAGTGTGATGAAAAATCAACTGAGGCAGACTTCGATCGATTCCAATGTGGGGTAAGAAACGTTTGAGTACAGTCGAATAAGCTTTTAAACAGCTAAGTCTGTGTTGCGGCTTTAAATCTGCTTCCAACGCAACAGAGATCTATGTAACCCTTAAGCTAAGCTCTCAAAGTTTCAGATTATGTCTTTTCAGTTGCGATTTTTCTCTGCTCAGGTAAGGACGAGAGGTAGCAACTCGTCCAAATAAGAAAGAAAGTCTAACGTCCATGCTACCACTAGTGAAAAGACGAGACCTCTCGACCGGCCCGCAGTACACTTCCCCACATCGTCTTAAATTTTCGGACAGATGCTGCCACCGCGGTATGTTCCCTTGTACGAATAGCGATGGACAAAACAAATGAGCATGCAAGAAAAAATACTCGTCTAATAAGCGGGGTTCAGAGCAAAAAATAACACTTTTGAGTTGTGGTTTTCTGCAACAGAAAAGAGATACTTTATGGACACCCATGTGCACAGCACTTGAGTTCCGTTATTTTCCGTCCCCGCAGCAAATTGTGAAATAACTCAATGAGACGGGAAAACGATAACGGAAAACAAATAACGTCTGAAAATAGAGCGAGCATTGCGTTCCAGTAACAAGAACAGGACTAAAAGTCGGGAAAAGCAAGCTTTTAAAGAGGGATTATAATGCAAGTCCACGAAGTTTAGCTCATACCTGGGACAATTAAATGCCTTCAATCTAAAAGCGAGGCATTAGTAAGGAAAACTAACGGGAGGAAATATTGCGAAATAGCTAAATTAGAAATTAAATTCTGCAAAATTGTAAATATCTTCGCAATTTCCTACATCCTTGACTTGCATATCCCTTGACGAGAATCCTGAGTTATGTACAGAGATGAACTAAACTAATAGTGCATTATCTTTTCCTCATTAAAAGAGCATCCATTTATTTTTAACCAAGTTCAACGATTCAAAAAAACTCGTCGGACGCGTCCGAGGGAATCTTCGCTAATGAATTATCGATCTACTGATGAAACTTGCCCCTTCAGCGAGCCGGCCAGCACCTACACCATAACTTCTAACTTATTAACAGACTTTTGGCGACCTTGACATCTATATTTCTCCTACATATTTTACAGTTTTGCACCATCTATCAGGCTGTAGTAATTAATGCTAATAGTAAAATTTTGCACTAGAAAAGTAGCTCTTTTTGAGCATGGAAGTCCACTCTTGAAATAGAAAGTTGCTCTTTAACAACGCGGTACTTTCCATGTCTATAACTGCTCAACACTGGCGAAATACGCTTCAATTTATGCATAAATTGTCACCGGCCAAATACCTGGCGCAATCAGGAAATTATTTTAACTTTGGATAGAGAAGGGCAGGATCTCATCAAGAAGGACAAAACAACACCCATAAAGAGACTATGCTATGTTAACAACTCTGCATTCAAGCCAAAAAAGTCAGATATCCTATTAAGAGCAGTTTTTTATTACTAACCTCAAGTAAAAATGATTAAAGGGTAAATTGAACGTATTTCCTATACGAAAGAGCAATTTTTATTGCAATCGACTTAAGCGCAAAGAAACAACATTTCAGTACGAGTCGAACGTAATACTCCAGAAAAAAAGAAAAAAGCTACACAATGTTCAAACGCTCACATCAGCCCTGAAAGGTGACGCACTCCAAAGACCGCAATGATAATGCCAGGTTTACTTAAATAAACATGAAATAACTTTGCATACAACCACTTCCACCAGTGACGAATATGAACTGAGATTTACGCAGCGCCAAATATCAGAAGGCGAAGAGAACATTAGAAGTTAGCACATAGCACACCTTTGGCATATAAAATTAGGAAATCATGCAAAGCTAGAGTCAAAGAAAGGACGATGCCGCAGGGAATTGCGGAGCGGTGGAACTCTATTATCCACGGACGCCTCATATCAACAGAAATCGGATGCAACGGATGAAATCTTCTCATCTGAATACATATTCGAAATTCCGGTACGAAGATGTAGAGTAGCCACACATGGGATAGTCACGTCAACGGATAGTCTCTCACTCTCATTAGTCCATTAATAAGAGGTTCAGTGAGTTGACGAGCCTCAATGGACTAAAACGGGGGGAGAAGTGCTCCGACAATGCTGGACCTACGGGCAACATTGGACATTGTTGAAGAAACTAGAAGCACTAACATACTTAAAGAAGAGACGTCGCTGTAATTTTTGGCATCCTATTCTGAGGTCGACCAAGTTAAGTGGATTCAGGTATCCCAATTATTCTGAAGCCCGTTGGAGCGAGGTCCGTAAATGCGAGAGTTGTCACGTGTACGGGGACTAGAGCAGCCAGCAAAACACTGGAAGTAACAAGCTATAATGGAGTCATAACTTTCATATGAGCAAAGGGCCACAGCGTTAGCGTAGCATCTACAGTGATACTCTCGTCAGTAGGTCAGGTTTGGTACACGGGCAAAGAGACTCACAAACAGACGAGGGACAGGCAAGTGCGGGGTGGGTGGGCGACATCACCCGAGTCTCAATTAACTCACCACAGCAACTGAACTAGTCAGCAGTTTATTTTACTGTAATTACCATTTTCTCAAGGGTGAGCGTTTTCAAGATCTACGCAACAGAATCCCACGTTAAGAAGTCGTGCTACCCATTGTAAGTTTTGAAAACGTACAATGTTTTAGAAATACAATTTTAACGAAGAATATGATTACTCAGCTTCGTATATATCAAGAAATTTTGAAGTGGATAACACAAGATGTAACTGATGTATCGGTAAATGAAAAGCATTTAATATTTGTTTTTTTAAACAGAACGAACCGTTAATACGTGGCAATTGTTTTTGAAACATTTTACTTTTGAATCAAACCTCAGCAATGTACGAAGATTCATTCATTATATTCGCAATAACAGAGATCAAACATTAGCGTTCACAGACGAGATATTTCTTCGAAGCATTTGAACGAATCCTAGGCACACGTAACCTACACAACATCAAACGTCTTATGACGTGCACAGTCGATGGCAGTTTTCATGTTTATGAGTAGCACCAAAGCATTACGGAAAATATTTTCAAATCCTGATTTATTTGTTACTGAAAATTATCCTTTTTAGTTGTGTTTGGTGCTTACATGTTCGAATGAAGAACATGATTCGGTGAACTGTAGACGTTGAAAGGGGAATTCAAACCTGTTGAAAATAGATAACATTAGCAATCGCAATATTTAACTTAGCAAAAATATTCGCCGCTCGATATTAACAGGTTAAGCCGAGTCGATATTTTGGGAGGAGGGACGAATACGATCAACTTGAAGCAACTATCGCAAGTGTTGTACGTAGGTAATAGAACGAGTGAGAAAGAAAAGATTGAAAAGTCACCAAAACCTATTCAATTGGAGGTGTGAGCACAATACATAATCTTGAAACATTGCAAGCAAATTACAACTAGCATGAAGCACTACGAAAAAACGTACTTTTCTCGCGAAGCGCTGTAAACGAGCTCAAGAATCTTTCCTACTTGCATATCATCTAAAATTCCCCCAACCCACACCTGCTCTGAGCCACAAACCTCTGCCGTAAACCCCTCCGAGTGAAGCGCAGACACAGGAAGAATAACTGCAAAATGCAGACGTCGAAAAAGAGTCCGCAGTGAGGGAGCGTCACGGTAACGAGCTGAGCAGAATACCTACGAGCGAGTGGCGCACCCTTTTGGAGCGTCCTATTGTACCTTCGACCAACTGCAGCACCATAATGATGCCCACCCAAAGGGCCATAGGGACAGCTGAATGACGTGTGCTGAAACGCATAACGGACCTCATTTATTTTCCCTTCGTTCCATCTTTGGAACAAGAGGTAGTTTTAAGACCCTCGTACTTGTCTTCACTGCTGGCACATCACAAACGGTTATAATATTCGTCAGTTTAAAGCTCCCTATCTACATGAAATGTGATATAAAGGAAGCGAAAAGAAGAATTGACCTTCTAGTAAGGACTATAGGAAACATGGAATCTATGCACAGGTGTGTTCACACACCGAATTCCCAGAACACAGAAAAAGAAACAGCAAGTTGAGACGGAAGAGATAAAAATGATAAAGAAGAGATAGCGAAGAAGCAAAATGGGCACAAAAGAGAAAAGTTCCTAATCTTCATGAAAAGCTAAAGTAAGCTAGCAGTGTTTCTCTAGGGTCGCCAGTCCCCTAGCATAGAATAGACAAACCTAATCCTGCTGCCTATTCTATATCCCTTGAAGGGATCACAAACTTTTCTTGGACTGATTCTAGGCACATTGTATTCACGTTGTACGCCGATTTACTTCTCCAAATAAGTTTATGTTGCGAGAAGCAGAGTTTTGAGATAAAAACTAGGGCAAAGAGAGCCGCACCAAAAGAAGTTCTATTAAAATTAACTTTCCTACCATGCAAAACCATACGTTTCGAGTCACTCGACTCACCATGACTGATATGATTATGAAATAAAATTTGCAAAGTTACTACAAAAATTTCAGAATTTAATACAACATACGCATACAACAACAAAAATTTCTGCGAAACATATATAAAATTGAATTAAAATAAATTATCGAGCAGCCAGTTTTAACTGAGAAGCACTATTAATATCGTCAAGTTTGAGTTTTCGTTTAAAAAAGTATAACGACTCTAAAATGCGTGAAGAGTAAAAATCAGAGCTGGAGTTAAAAACGTAAAACTCGTCTGAATGCGAATATGATTCCCTGCGTTTGATAAGGCTTCTGATAACATTTACTTTCTTCCAATAAATTTTCAGTTTGAAAATCATAATTTCATTAGACCACGAGGAAACAAGTTCAAAAATACTCTTGGGGATTCATGCTGTAAAATTAGACTCCAATCGAAACGGTTCGCTTTTAAGCTTGAATACAGCGCACATCGCAAGTCTGCGACAACGGGGTTTAAAATATCACGTCGCTCCAACACTGCATCTCCTTATGAAATAATCTCTGGGCGTCTGAGCAACACCAGTGATGTTCGAAACATCGGACAAGGCAGAAACTGAAGTTATGTATAACAAGTATCATTTGGAATATTTTCAACGTACCTAGTATAGTATAGAGTGCGTTTTGTGGGGAAAAAGTTCTCTATCACTAGACGAAGATTATGAACTTTTAATGTTTTATATCTGAATTTACTACTGATAAGTCATGCAATTTTGGTAACGACGAGCAAACAACAGCAATAAAATCCAGAAGTACACTTAGTGACTACAGACACTAAGCGCACGTAAACAGCAATCATTCGACAAATTAGCATTTTTGCATACAAAAGAAACGGACGCATACATTAGGAGAAATAGAACTGATACTGAAATCTGGTCAGTCCTGATGTGTCAGACGAACAGGAGCATAAAAGACAGACACCCGCTAACAGTTGGGTGGGTGGCACGCAAACCTAACATCGAGAAGTACAGACAGACGCATGCCTCATCCGTAATTTTATGCCCATGCTGGTGGCATCAAAATTGCCTGCGTCGATACACATACTTGCCTCAATCGTTGCACGATCAATGGACACGAGCAGAGGACCTCGGCCCACACAGCCCCCAGTAAGGGCTGTGGAGGTGGCCGCACAAGCAGGCTGGGACTGCTGCGCACCGCCCACACTGCGGCCGGCGAAAGCGTGCAAGGCAGACAGGGCAGCAGCGTGCAGGTAGACCAGTATGTGATTAATGGGCAGCTCCAATGTATAGCCTCGTAATTTACACCAATACATTTTTTACACCAGAACCTTAAGCATTTCATGGCTTAAGCTCGTTAAATCATTTGAACTAGCCTTTGAATGAGGTACAATGGCCTGCACTTCAACTCTTCAGCACGAATTTGTAATGCAGACTGAGTTTATGCAGTTTTGTTCCATTACGATTATCCTCAGAGTGACAAAGTCACCGAAATAGAACAAAATTTCCACTCGGTAACTTGCACACCCGTCGGCAAGGTTGTAACGCAATTCCCTTGGAGAAATGAAATTGAAGTCATTACCATTATTTTTCTCAGGATCCAATCGCCATTTCATCTCAATCGAGACGTTCGTTACAGGCCACTCAGGGCAGATTTAGATGAAGAAACACAAGGGCACGAAAAAGTTTGTCACACACAACATTTTCCGCAACAATTGGTATCGCAATTATCAAAGGAAAAATGCAATTATCAAACAGAACCTTTGAGTTGAAGCAAGATATAAAGAAGTCATTTTCATGGCACGCCAGCGCCTCGCCTCCCCCACGAGAAAGATACATAAAAGACGCACACCTCCCCATTCATAACTAAATAACTCTAGCTCTCACGTGTGTGAGTAATTCACAGAAGCCAAGATCTGCCTTTCCTCCACAACAAAGCCCCAGATATGAGCTCCTCGACAGCAGCGACTAATGGTGTTGTCAATCAAGCAACGAATGATAACTCCGCAGTAGGTGTGACCTGTCTGTGGTGCACACAGAGCAAGCGCCACGCAGACAGCGAGGCAAGCAGCCGCTTCCTCTGTTATGACCTTTATGTTTGCCGACTCCCCTCCGACTTGTATGCACCTGGCTCTAACACAAGCCAAAGTCCCCACCACCGCAATTGTATGCGCAGCACATGTTCATCACCACTTACTTGGCTCTAGTTCCCTTGTCACAGAAAGCTGGGCAAGCTTGAAAATTGTTCGTAATGGAATTTGATTTACGAGTTTATAATTTTGTAGGCCTCCATGAACACAAAAAATGAAAGAACGAGTAAATCAAGTTTGTTTATCGGTGCTCCATTTGATCAGTTCCATACTGGGAGAGGAAGCACAAGCCACTTCGCGAGAGGAAAAGTGATCAGAAGCGCAAGGACTAGGCAATAAGCTAAAATTTGCTAGAAAAGAATTTCACACATATCCGCCTAACAAATAAAGGTAATGATAGACCAGATCTAGAGCATTATTTAAAATAAAATTAAACAAATCATTGACAATCATTAATACGTATCTCTTATAATCAAGTGTAGCCAGTGCTGCAGTTCTAGCTTCAAACGAAAAGACATGATATTTGTCATAAACATTTACGTGAGCAATAGGCCTCTATTTCAGCACAAGCAAAACCTTTGAGGAACTTGTGGCCGAAAACACTGAAAACTTTGCACTCATTTGTTGCTCATCTGACTGAAATAAACGTACCAAATGAAACCCACCCAAGCACACATTTCAAATAAATGTGAGAACTGCATACGGAGCGGACGGCATTTCAAACCACGCAGCACGAGAGGCGGCATGGCAGCCCGTCATTAGTAAGTGCAACAAGCGCAGAGCAGCTCACTGCATGTACCATATTATTCAAAAAAAATTCTCCGAATTTAGGATGCATGATGCTTAGTGCAGTACTCGCATACGAGTTTGAACTCTACGTCATGATTGCTCAGTCAACTTTAAATGAATTAATTTCCGAGAGTCACTATAATATAAACTAGTAATTGAACCAGGTTTTCTGTAGGATTAATTAGGCGTCGGATTTTTTAACATTCATACGTTGAAGTGCATTATATGCAACCATTGAAGTGCATCGTATTCAATCATCGAGCTGGCAATTCTCTCACAACTTTCAAAACTAAAGCTGCCAACATCAACTTATACGAGCCTGCCTATTCGTCCACACACGCCATCAACCTTAAATGTCAAGTATCGATCATCTGACCAAGAGTGGGATAAAAAAAAATTTCTCCATAACATGAGCTTAGTCGATTATAGGCACTTGAACAATGATGAGGTTACTGAACTATTAAATATAAATAAAGCTCGTAACAGACACCCACAAACTTCAACACTCGTCAAATTTTACTTGATTTGGTACACTACTCGTTGTTGTATAACTTTTCTAAAACGCATCACTATTGTCTACCAAACACACGAACCAGGTTCTCTTCAAGTTTCGTACAAAGTACCCCCATTGGAGCGACACGTACTCGGAAAACTTTGTGTCTCCTTATCTTGCCGCATTCATGGCAACAGTATGACTCAAAGCTCAGCCTTACGACCTCCCATACGCCACCCTAGGTAGAGAAGCTATGCCTCCTCGTCCAGACGCGCCTTTCACCTGACCGACTTCATCACACCTGGCATCGCGGCGCACTTAACCTCTACAGTAAGGGTACGTCACCTCTCTCGACAGTAAGGGTACGCTACATGTTATCCTACAATGTTGCGAAATTTCAACCTACAATGAAGTGTACTTTAAAATTTATTGCCATGGTACATCAATAATTAAAGTTTAAAACGGACAGAACATATTTGGTTATCCAGTATTACTCATTTCTCTAGCCTTTCTCATCTGGTATCGATGAGAAGCGCATCGGGATGTACGCATTACCCAAAGCGTACAGCCATTATTTTCAAGCAGGTCTAAAAAATTTGAAAGCCGTATATTTAAAATATCGGTTTCATAACCTACGGCTCGCAAAATAGTCTCACTTCAACGGTAAAAACTTATTTCTACAGCTGGGACAATACAAACAAGCGAACTTGTATATCGGAATTACGAAGCGACTGTGGAAAACGAATAATTTCCAAGCTGACCATATGCAATCATTTTTTGCCAAACTTGTTTTTTTCGCAAACCCGGAATTTTCCAGCACGAAATGTAAACAAGTGAACGAAATAGTAACACTCGGTTACTAATAACTAAATAGTAACAAGTCCAGCCCTCGACCACGCACATAGCAGGTAGGCGCTTTTTCGCCTGATACTTTTGACGCCAGCAGATGATGTTACGGTGGCCAACCCATGGTGCAGTGGGGCGATACGAAAGCTGCATAAGCAGTTAATGTCCGGCATTTTGAGAGCGTGCAGCGTAACCACAGGGTGGCTCACAAGCTATCGAGTACAGAGATCGATAAGGGCAAGGGCAGGCACGCAGTACCACAGGGCTCCGCTCCGCAACACTGTGTTGCGTGTTCAACATGGGCGTTGAGTGTACGCATGTACTACTGCTTGGTAACGCACATGGACTAAATACAAGAGTACATTTTGAGTATTGGTTAATCATTAGAAAGATTACACAGAACCTCAAAAACTAACCACACCGTACAAAACAAGACAAAAATAAAACCATATACACTATCTTCAGGACATTTAATTTCACAAAGCCGCTAATAAGACGTGCATTTGATACCGAGAAAAGTAAATAATTTCTCACGAGATCAGAAACCCATCCTGCCCGTCACATTACATGGATCATACTGCGCTCTTGGCCTCATTTCTAAGGTACACACAAGTATGCTCTGCCCACGTACGAGTAGGGAGCACATGACGAGCACGCTAAGCACATTTCCTGGCCTTAATTCTTTGAGGACAAATGTGTACAACAGACCATCCAAGGGAGGCGCATCGAAAAAGGAGTTCTTGTGTTAATTTGGACTCCATGCCAAGAGTTTTGATCAAGTGTTACCATTAAGTTGAGTACCGGCGGGAGCACCTTAAGAGGCGGGTTAGCGCCCCCCGCTTCTCCTTGAAGAGCACTTAGCGGTACATTGCTAAGGCATTGAACAAAGAAAACTGTTAATCAAAGGGACTCTTTGAATATAAATATGGCAATTTACACCAAGTGATAAGGCGATAATAATTTCTGGTTAAGAAAATTAAAAAATTTATGATCCATGAATAGCAATCGAGCAACAAAAGCCGCATGACTTGCTGCAACAATTTAGAATAAATTGTTGTCTTCTCTCAAAGAACGTGCTCCCGTTAACAGCAAATGTATAGGTGCATTCACAGGTTATTCTAAAATAAATAAATAAATATAAAGTCAGCCAACGCATGTAGATGATATTTCCCAATAATATGTATCAGGATATGATACTTGATCACTCAATGTACAACAGCCTTCTGTTTTCATTTAACACAGGTTTGAGTTAGCAAACATAATTAAATATAGAAATAAGAAAAGAACATATAAGTGACAAAAAATGGATATTTGGAATAATCATTTGCGTGTCATTCAATAAATTTGTAAATAGGTATCGGCAATTATCCCCTGTTCATAGTACTTAGTGGCTTACATATTCTTGAAAAACAGTGAACTTTAATCTCCATTGTAAAAAAGTTTATGAAGTCCCTGGGCGGCCAGAAGATAAGCAACGAGATACTGCTACTGTTATCAGCAGATCTGTCAGCTGTAACAGAACCTACAATGAGTAACAAAATTTACGATAGTTGAATGACAACGTGAATCAGCACGAGACACGACACGTGACGAGCCTGGTGACCGGAGACATTAGCTCTACACCTCGCACATGCGAGTGGGGGAAGCAGTACGCGTTTAGACCTCGAGTTCTGAGTTATGAGCCCTCCAAGAATTCGGAAACAAAGCGACTGAGATGAATCTGTTTTTCCGTGACGTACGTCTAATAAACGGTCATGTTCATCATACATGTAAAATACGTACAAGTGTACAGGTAAGGATACGATTGTGTCGGTCCTATGAACTTCGTGCTTATTCTGACAGATAGATTCAATCTACGAATTTAGAGCACTAATTTCATTTGAAATCAATTGGCAGTGAACAGAAAGTCCTTAAAAGCATTCGGCCAAAACAAAAATTCTTCAATCAGGGCTGCATACCAGTGGCTTTAGATACTCGCCCTCATGAAGTTATGCAGTTCAGTTCTGATCAAACCGGTCGCTTGGATGAAGCAATTCATTCATAGCTACGGCTATAATTCTTTTCAAGCTAAAATAGAATGTTATACATTAATCCTCAATGCCCTAAATCAGTTTTCCTTGGATGATGGTGCTTTAACCAGAAAAATTCATTTAAGAAACGAATCAAAGAGCGGTACAAGCACACGGGTTCAAAGACGTCTCAAAGGTAAATACACACTTCAGCGAACTTCTTTTTCTTCGGATCATCTGCAAACAATTATAAGGTAACTCTTAATTTAGACAATTTAAGTTACTTCAAACGAGTTTTTTGAGCGCCGGAATTGCCTCAGACAAGATGTGCTTTCTACTTCCACTCAAAAATTCGAAAGGCACTTATTTCACCGACATCTCATTACAGAATTCAAAATCGTACGCATAATTTTTGGTTTCATAAATTCCTCAGCACGTGATCGCCCAAACAAATGACTTCAGTTATGCGCAAAATACAAAAACCAAAAAATTTGTCATCGTCCATTTTTAACCCTCTAATTCAAACAGGAAATTAAACTTGCAATACATGCGAGTCAAAAGATAAGAGAAGATAAGAGAATCAACAGCATGAGAGCGGGAGGAAAATGCCTCTATAAATACGATTGGGAATAAATCGTCTCGGAAACGCGTTGAATTTTTCAAGCCCCTAACACAACCCTACCACGAGCGCACGATGAACCCTCTCATGCTCTTCCCTCAGCACTGCCAGCGACCGGAAAGTAAGTAACATTTCATACAGGATGTAACTCTGGATTCGAATTGGCAGTAATTGACATTATATTTATGATACGATACATTTAAGTTCAGCTAAGCATACGAAAATATTATTCCACTTGTTGAGTTTTATTGCCTCGACCGCTAGGGCATGTTTGAAATTCTAACATATCCGTCAGACGAACCGGAAAGTATTGTCAGGCATAGTCTTTTTCTCTCAAATAACTTCTGGTGCACTAAAGACTATTTGATGATTTCAATTTATATGAAGATGTAACCATTAATACCACAACACCTACGACAAAAACAAGCGTGCAACTAAGAAAACGTATCCACACCCGTCAAGATAGATAAAACATGTTCCATACCAGTACTGTTCGACTATATGACGACGCGCATATCGTATTAGCTATTCGTACTATTATCGTACTTACGCGCATGCTTGAAGTGCATCGTATAGGACACGTTAAGAGAGACGAGGTTAAAAAAGTGCTCCATAATCTGCACTGTGAGGGCGGCGGGAACGTAAGCTGAGACAGAGGTAAGGACAGCTCTAGAGCAACCCGAGAGAGAACCTGAAGCCCCGCCGCACCTCCTCAATTTCCCGACGAGGCAGCAGTCCACAGAAGCCGTCACGCCTGCCACGATCTTAGGATCTCGAGCGCTCATGGTGGCCATCTCACGGGAATTAGACGTCGCTAATTACTTCACCTTTGAAGTTTGGGTAAGAGCTACTGCGAAAATAAGAAAAGGGGAGAGGGATGTTAAATCCGTAATTGCAGTAAGGAGCGAGTTCGATATAGAGTACAAAATCCCATTCTAATTCTTTTATTATTATAAGTATCTTTCACCTATAATCAGCAAGAATAATCCTGGTGAATAGAGCACAAAAGAACTACACAAATCCATTTTCTTTAGGTTTCAGTAAAAATAAAAAACCATGAACGTGTACCGAATCGAGGTTTCATTACCTAACATAATTGTACAGAGCGACTATATAAAAGTTTCCAACATCAAGACTTTAGCGCTTAAAATTTTTAACCAGACAAGAAGTTACTAGTGATTTTTTAGTTAATAAACTCATGTGCGCGGCAGGCACAAAAGAGTTGAATCATAAGATCTTGAAACAATCTGACCAGCCAAGGGGAACGGCAATACATTAACCCACCAGCAGTGGCGGCGGTCCAGACACGCACACCAGTGTCGCCTCGATGTCTGCAGGGCAGCGATCGATCACATGCTGGCCAGCTTTTGTCTCAAGAAATCGAGAAGTGCTGCCAGTCTCGCGTTCAATAGCCATTGCGACTTGTTGTCGGTATATTCTTCAGTAGAACTGAAAACATCCCCTCAGCCCTTTCCCCCAGCGACAATGACGCTTTACGGTCGGTTTCCTATCTGAAATTGAGTGGCGATTCGCTCCGGCGGTGATATTACTGCTGTGTTCATCTGGTCTTCCCACGCACAATCTCCGCACAGTTGACGCTTGCGCCAAACGACAGAAATGAAGAAAAGGTCAAATGATGCTGGACCTATAGGCAACATAGCACAATGTTTAAAAGAACTTGAGGCACATAAATACTCACGAAGGCACAACTTTATCTGGAAATCGCACACTGATTCCAACGAAGTTAAGTACATTCAGATACCCCAATCGATTTGAAATCAGTAGGAACGAGGTCTGTTGATGCGTTAACTGTAGCTGCCAATACCATAAGAGAAGATTTACACCGAAGACTCGTGCAATAAATTAATAACATTGCAGCTTTCCCATGAATATTAAGATTCGTTAGTATGCATTGAGCATGGTAAATTTCACCTGTCAGAGCTTTCGTTCCATAATCCTATTTTATCCCCAGTATTTGTACAAAACAAGACTACGACGGACAGTCGTTTTGCAAAGGCTAAAGTGTACATTTTGGCTCACACTTCATGTACGAAAAATGCAATTCGTTCATTCACCGATCAAATACCCTTATGAAAACAAACGTGCAGCAGTCAATATCAAATGAAGGACACACAATAGGCACGTAGATCATGATAGTCGATGTCGAAAAACATGAGGCGAAATCTCAATTTTTGTTTGGCGCACGCCTTCAGTAAAACGGAATTCATTTTGTACTCTGCTAACCGCAAAGAAATTGAGTGCCGTAGCCTGCAGTGACGGAAGCGGAGAGAAATTGCGATTCATCATGCCAGCGTTCAGAAATATTCCGACCGACAGGAGAAATCAACAACACGGATACTTCCGCATTCTCCATCTGACCATCTCTTCTCAAAATTACCTCCTAATCAAAGACATATTTTGCATTACTTAGATGCGTTAGATGGTTGTCGAAAAAAGCAGCTCGTCGATACTAAGGAACATTCACTAGCTGCTCAGGTAATACTTGATTAAAAAGAGCGCACACATTAACTCTTGACCGCTCCACGAACCGAACTCGGTCACTCAATGTAGTTAATTTCACACATGCTATGCGTTTGTTGAAATATAAACGCAGCCTGCCAGCAGGAGATATGTTCCTACTGTTTTTACTTGCTTAATACCCAATGTAACTTTAATGCGAGTTTGATGGGAAATACGTATAATATGAACATTAGATTATTAGTTAGTTTAACCGTCGATATCTATATGGAATGTGATCCAAAGAGATCGAAGAGGAGAGATTACTTAGAATGAACAGGGAATTTACGTACGAGGTGTGCCCACAACAGAATCCCCTGCGCATAGAAACAGCAAGAATGAGAGGAAGAAAAGACAAAAAGAGATAGTGAAGAAAGTGTGAAAATTGGAAGAAGCAAAGTGGGCACGAAAGATAGCATTCCCGAAGGCCCATCAATAGCTGAAGTAACCCAGCAGTGCCCCTCTGGGGACGCCAGTCTCCACAGCATATGATAGACAAACCTAACGCTATTGCCAATCCTAAGCCTCCTGAGACGGGTTAAATATAAAAAATGTTGGTCAAATAGAAACTATTTTTGGCAGGCAGTAAAGAGCTAAAACTGGCGCAGGTCATCACAGAGGCCGGTCTGTACTCCACCTCGCGATGCCAGTTCCTGACGACCAGGCCATTACCGAGATCTTACAAATCTAACGACACAAAATACTATAGCTCGCCAGTTACAAAAATATTAATTAAAGATATCCGTATTGCACAAGGTCACATTCAATTGCCCCTGCATTCACAGGTGTTGCGGAGCCATTGTGCTTAGAAGTTTAAGGGCGATATGCCCTGACGCTCTAGCCGCGTCCACAGCAGCCGCTTGCCTCAAAAAGAGCCATTCTTTTCGATGCTCGGTCTTGAAGCAACAGGCACGACGACCGACTCCTTCCTTCCAGCTATGAAACAGGTTGGACATTCTCATCCCTTGTCACGCGGTCAAATTAAACAGAGTTTGTTACGTAATGATTAGAGCCATTATGCTCCGAACAGTAACATCATGCACACATTATAAGTATTATGTGCATAAATGTTCTCATATACATCAGCACCCAATGGACCACGAGAAGAATTAAATCATAAATTCATTCTCTAGTGACCACTTCTGTTAAACGAAGACAATCATAATAGGGATACTCGCAAAAATTTCACAGAAGCAGCTGCAGAGAAGCTTTTCTTTCCGCTAGCATATGTTCAAGCTCTCTTCTCATCCAGAGGCGTCGACCAAGAGCTCTTCTCATCCAGAGGCGTCAACCAAGAGCTCTTCTCATCCAGAGGCGTCAACCAAGAGCTCTTCTCATCCAGAGGCGTCGACCAAGAGCTCTTCTCATTAATTCAAAGTCAAAAACCTCTTCCCATCCAGAAATTCCATTTTAAGAGCTATTTCCTTCCAAAGGCGTCAATCCAAGAGCTCTTCTCTTCCAGAAGCGTCAGTCGAAGAGCTCATCTCATCGAGAGGCGGGCCCAGGCGCGCAGCAACAGGCACCCCAGCTGACCTAGACTCTGGCTCGGTGACTCGCGCTCATGTGTCCTCTTTACCGGCGCTTATCAGACCCATAAAAATAACATTCGACAGAATAAGCTCTAAATTTCAGGCCTGAGGTCCATCTAAAGCTCGTTGCCGCAATTTTATGCCACCTTCGTTTCACTCCTCAACGAAAGTTGAGACTACAGGAGAACTTCTGCTTCATTTGAAGAATTAATCTCGTGCGTTAGCATTAGTGAACTCTGAATTCTTCACGACACGTATTAAAATGGGAATACCTGGTCAACATAACGTATGCATTAAACATATTAGAATTTGATCCGGCAAATATATACTGTACAACTGAATCCTTCCACATTCGTTGGAACATTCCACTACGGAGCTCAAACTATCTCAGCACAAGAGTACCACACTCTGGAACTACTCTGGCATAACAAGTAGAAGACCAGTTACTTGACAACTCACTGACGGCCATCTGGCGCACCCCGACCAGACGCACAGGCAAAAATGTTTGCACACAGAGTCCTCACACGCATACGAGGGCGCATGGTAACAAGAATAATATACACCGAACGAACAGTAAAATGACAGATTTGAAATTAAAAATTCACTAAGTGGACGTTCAGCTCTACTCAAAATTTTGGTGAGCTTTGGTTTATTTCAGGAAGCAAGGTGAAGGCAAGAGAACAACTACAGATTCAATGTTATCTCTAAACTCGTCAAGTAGCGAGGTAATTCCGACGATTATTATTGCATTGATGAGACGCAAAAGAGATGCAAATAGTTACGTCCGGTACCTTCACGCACCTGAGCTAACGAAAGCTACATTTGTTGGAGGGCTCATCAAAGAGACGAGTAATTCACTCATTACCTTCAGGCCCTGGGAGCCTGACTATAAAAACTCTCGTTGTAAAATTAGCATGAAAGAAGGAATAGCATAAATTGTACTCAATTTTTGATTGCAATATAACGTAGTTCCACTCTCGCTAAACCGGCCCAACGGAACACAAGATACTGGTGTCCATGAAATTACCCCTAAATTATTTCGACCGCAGACGGTCGCTTCGACGGAAGATTATGGTGCGCAATGGCACGAATGATCAGAAAAATCTTGAATTGTTAGAAACATCCACAATGACCCATAATTTCAGGGACTGTCATTAAATTTTACACATCAATCAAAACGAAGCGCGTGCTTCAAGATCAAGTTTAGGGTACGACGACAGATTATAGCGAATTGCATCGTGACTCTCGATTTACTGCCTGAATTTACAAAGTGAATGTTTTTGGCAAAACGTCTTGTCAAAAGCCGTAGTCCTTGAATTTTAAGCGCAGCCTTAAATGTTGATGATCGCTATGTATCGTACATTTTGTTCCTACACCATCACAGAACGACCGTGTCTTATACTTCAGTCATCTATAGCGAGTAAATATTGTCATTAGTCCTTACACACTAAATGCCATCAATAGAATACATTGAATACATACCATACATTGTTTTTATTCAGCTTGTTCTTATTAGATTTTATCTTTCAATAACTACACGAGGAAAGCAATATAACCCCAAACATCTGATGCCTGACGAAACAAGTGAAGAATCGAGCACGGCGAAAACTTAATTTTTGAACATTAGAAGCTATAGATCACTCGACTCCCATTTAAGTGCGATTAAAATAATATAATGAATAAAAGTTCAAAGAAAGCAGTACAAAAAAGTACAGAGACTACAGCGCAACAAAGAAAATAAAAACAATATAGCAAACGAAAGAAAAAAATAAATGTAGACCACGAATACAAGTACTGGTTGATAAAATAATCGCAAGACTAAGACCACGCAATCCATTGACGCTGAGAGCGCCGCCGTACTGAGGCGGATGCCAGGCAGAAGACACGCATTAATTAAAGACACCACGTGAAGTCGCGTTAAACTTGGGCGGAACCGATGCCTTCTATAATGCCTCCTTGTAACGCCGTGCACAGCAGGCACCGACATCTACACATTCAGTACAACCGTAAAATACTACGAGTCAAATGCCGTAAGGCGTCTGGAGACGAACAACGGTGGGTCAGTTAGGGTCACGTCTCGAGCAAAATATCGAGAATAACTCTCTACGCTGAAAAACAAATGGAATATAAAGCACACACCGTCCATCTTCTATCGCGCTACACCGGAAACCACATAACGACTGCAAGAAGCCTTCTAATTTAGGATTTAAAGGACACAGCGAAGGGCAAACAAAGTTATGTTTCCCCAAATAATTTAAAGACAACAAATTCCGTACACATGCGAGACAATGGTCAAACAATTGAACATTTATTGACAGTGCGCTGCGACCGAGTATCAAGAGGCTTGCCGAGATGTGGAGGAGAGCGCGCCTTCAAAGGCGACTCGAGCTGACTCGCGTCATCTCAGGAGCTCGCTCCTACGATATCAAATATCGGCCACTCAGATAAAAAAGTTGCACGCATGTGGTAAAAATTTTCAAGTGAACTCGAGCGCGACTGCAGCGACGACTAGCATATTTGAAGCAAGAGCTTCACATGAGATGTTAAGTCGAGACGGTACGCAAAATATTCAAGATAAGAATGTGGCATCTTGTTCGCACTATCAATGAAAAGAACTATGTAGAAAGAAATTTGATTTGTGAGAAATTTTAATTCACATGAAGAACTACAATGAAAAAGAAAAACAATAGAGATGTACGAACATTTTCTGATAATCAGTGTAATATTTGTATGTGCATTTAAGAATATCATTTGATGAATAACGGGTCAAACGCAACTTTAGGTATTCAACTGAATAGTTAATTTTTAGAGGGGAAGTTGCGTTTGGGAAACTAAATCGATCGAAAAAATTAGGGCATGTTCGAAGAAAATTATTACGTATACATTTGATAGCATTTTCTGTTCGGAGCTACTTTCTCACACGCTCCATTATTAACAAGAAAAAGTAAAGCAACCAAACAAATTTACTGTGCATCAACTCGGACTGACCCTTATGACCGTTCAATCACCGTTTTCTCGGTTAATATCCCACGCAGCTAAATTTGGTAGTTAATGATATGCCGCTGCTCTCTGACTTCACATACTAAGAAAGTTATGCGCCAAAACACGGAAATGTGTAACTAAACATGTACTCACCTCGTAGGGCTCAGGCATTCCAGACTACCATGATCCGTGATTTCTGCAAAAAAATAAAGATTTCAACTTAGCATCTGAATTCTCTAAGCTTCTTAATATACAGGGAGCCAAAAAATAATGTACTCACTTTCTAACAGAATATTACTACTGCATTTAGTTTTGACTCGCGTGTTAATCACAAATTCATCACTATTACCAACTCAATTTTCTCCAGAAGCTACACGTACACCAGCCATATCATCAGGGTTAGAAGGCCCAGAATCGAAAAGAAAGACACACGAATAATGGGAAGATAAGGAGTGGGAACATATTTTGCGACACCCTGAATGAACCAACATTGAAAATTTTAGGACAAGACCGCACTTTGAGTTTCATTCATTGACATAGCTGCTGTCACATCACCGACTCGGACTCTGAGAATTATCAAATTTCTACTAAAAAAGTAACGTCGGCGTTTGCTGTCAAAACCGTGACAACTGTGCAACGGTGTCCATAAGCTGCCCGAACTGAACAACTGCACGCAGGAAATACCACATTTCACAAATTCACGCGACCCTCACACACTATAAACGTGTCTGTCAGAAACATAGTTTACACTTTTACCACAATACAGATATGCCCCTGGATTAAATTCTCAAATACAGTCGTACGTCGATAAGTCCAGAATTCACTACTTGGATATGAAATAAAGTAGAACACTCATAGCAGTCCGTGATTTAGAAAAAGGGGAAGAGGGCATGCAATGTACCGCGGGTAATACAGTACACGAAACACTAATACTTCATTTTATCAAGGAATATCGAGCTAAATTTACATGAATGCGTACAATTGTTACTGTCCTGTTTTTTGGCAACACAAATCCGTTTCGTACACTTCAAGTGAAATCGTACAGCTCATCTCAATGTACATTCGAGCTTTCAAAGTCTCATTACAAAGAGCAGAATTTCAGCGTCTCAGTTTGGAAAGGCGCTCGTCTGCCCAACTGCCCACGTCAACAGCCCACTCCAAAGACCGCAGCAGCACAGCAGTGAGCGCGTCCCGACAGTCGCAACAGACCCCGCGCTATCATAACCTTGTCTTCAAACGTGACGGCACGTCGTAAAGACAGCCGTGCTTGCGAGCATGCAGCTGCTGACATCAAACCTGGGAAGGACCTCAAGCTCTTCAGTTCCGTGAGCGCAGCAGATGCATTTCCGCAGAAAGCTCCGACCTTCATCAGTGTAACGGGGAGCTGGATGTTGGCACGGAACAGTCAGCTACTGCTCGACCAGCTGCTCGTGAACGAGCCATGAGTGTCTAGTTACTGGTACACGTCACTGGTTACTCGTGCACGTACTTGAAAAATGGCACACATAATTGGACGTAATTACCTACACGTACACGTCACGTAGTTTGTGAGATGAAGACTCGATGCATAGAATCAGGTGATCTCATTAAAAGAGTCACATTTTGTTGTTGATGCGAAGAGTGCCCTTCCTACGATAAGAACACCACGCTCAAGGCGAAGCTAATCGTACTAGCGTACCATTAATTTCAATAGGTACTGGTACACGCACATAGTAAACAGTGCATGTACGGCACACACACCGAGGCACTAAATCAAATTCAAAACAAGCTGAACGTCCCTAAGGGAGGCCTTGAAATGCGTCTGATTGTGTGAACTACTCAAACGCTCGAAAAGAATTCCAACACTAGCAGGAAGCATACATCATACGGACAAAAATTGTAAGAGGAGAATGATGTACCTGGTGCAGGTACTCGTCGCACAACGGGTTGGACTTGACGGCGAATGAGAAATCGTACAAGACAAGCTGAGTCCTTGTAAAATCAAAATTCACACCAATTTCCCGCAGCAAATGCAGCTAATTTTTCAATGAGGGTTACTTCTGACGAGCGCTAATCCTTATGATGACTATCTAATTTGGTATACTTCTGAGAGAGATAATCAAGGATCTCTCGTACCTAGCAAGGATGGCCAAATCCCAACGATACGCTGAAGAACTATCCCCACGATACGCTAAAGAACAATCCCCACGATACGCTAAAAAACAATCCCCACGATACGCTAAAGAACAATCCCCACGATACGCTATAGAACAATCCCCACGATACGCTCAATAACAATCCCCACGATACGCTGAAGAACAATTCCCACGATACGCTGAAGAACAATCCCCACGATACGCTGAAGAACAATCTGTACGATGCTACGCCAATGGCCAACCCTTGTAAGCTGAAGAAAAATCTACGATGCGCTGAAGAACGATTACCCCGATACGATGACGAGCAGCCCTTGCAATACGCTTAAAAAGAGTACCTAATATTATACTCGAAATGATACGTTATACCAAGTAAAAACAAGGACAACCCAACTTGAAAACACATTTAGAACACAAGGACATGCAAGGACTTACCTCTGTATGTTCAAAACCATGATGACAGTGTGTTCGATGAATTATAAACGTGAGAAGATCAATACACACACCACCAGAAAGAAACAAGATCAACAAATTCATGGCACGCTAACGATCAGGGCGGGTTGGATAGAAATTAGCGCACTTTGTACCCCATTTGTAACAGCGAAGTGAGTACCTCACGAATCCTGACAATTTTGAAACTGCACTAAGTTTCCTCGGCTGTTCGCGACTCCCGCAGAGTTAACTCGAACACGGTATAGCAGGAGTCAGTCACTTAAACGTAGCAGGACAAAATTACGCAGCGGCTAAATATGGACGAGCGGCACAATCGAATCTCTGCTTTAGAAGGACCTGTAAATGTATAGTTCCCCAGTTTGGAATAGGTTTTACCAATGACACTAGAGAATTACAGTTTGCTGGTCAATTATGGTATGAGGTTTCGAAAGAATGGGCTGGGTAAATTATGATCTGCATCGCATTTATGAAGTATTTTCATTAGATGTCAATTCCTTTATGTTTTGGAGGAGAAACAAAGGGTTCACATTACATGCTACGCCGATAAAATACAAATTTGGTTCCCAAGAAAACATCACGGTAGGTGCATAACCCATTTTCGGGGCGTTCAAAAAATACAGACAAAACAGACATCGAATTTTGCGTTTGAAAAAACACGCCAAGCCCTCAAGGCGTGCTTCCAAGGCATTGCCTCGTAATACTGAAATTTGTAGTGGCACTAACACTTCTTCGGCATATCGTGCCCCTGAACTTGACTCCAATATTCGCGTGTCTGTGCCAGACTGGTGTCCGACAGCATGAGTGGATGGTCGAAATCCATGAAGAGACCATTTCGCTGGTTCGATCAGCTGCCACATTCCAAGAGTTACAATTTATGAAAAGTGAAATTCGTTGCGAATGGTCCACCGCGGCCGTTTCGAAATCGTTCCCGTAGCAGAAATAACCGCTTCCGTAGCGGAAACACGAACGAGCAAAGCTGACTAAAGGTGCAGTTCTTGCGATACGACTTGGGCAGGAAATTTTCGACGCACATGAATCGTATATAAATAGAGAATAAAAAAGGAAACGCAAAACATGCACACAACGCTAAAAAATTAAACACGGATGTTTGAGGCAGCAAGCGTTGCTGTATTACCGTTCAGTTGCTCAGCAAATGGCTGAAGAGAGCCAAGGACTTAAGTCCTAAACTCGATACAAATTTTGAATGAAATCGAAGTCTTGTATGGCAGAGACGTGTGCCCGTTTTTAAGCAGGCGGGCAAAAACTGCCCGCGTCTTCTAAAAACAGCTCACTTGATCCACCGTGTATACGCAGAATTTTTCTCCTAAATAGTACCTATCGATCGGCTCTCGGGCCAGTTCTTGAAATTTGACCGCCAGAGCCTGCTCAATAGAGGAGGAGAAATCAGTTAACTCGTCACCACACACTTCTCAAATACTGCAGAGCTGCAGAATTAAACCAAACAGGCCCGCACTTTTTCGGGGATAGTTAAAATATGTACACAATGTTGCATAGGATTATTACTTGTTCAAAGCTCCCTATCACATGCGATACGGTCAGAGAAAGCATTCAGTACGGACTGTAGAAAACTAGGAATCTATGCACAAGTGTGCTCACACCGGATTCCCAATGCATACAAAGAACAAGTTAAGAAATACGAAGAAGGAATAGGAAAAATCAACAAAGAAGGCATAAAAATGAACAAAGTAATCACGAGAAATAGAAGTCCCGAAGGCCTCGGCTACAGCTGAGGTAACCATGCAGTGCCCCATTGGGGACGCCAGTCCCCTTAGCAAAAGATAGGCAGACCTAACTAACCTAACCCTTTTACCTATCCTACGCCCTCCTGTAGGGACTACGGTATGTATTACTTTTCCATAGCTCAAATGTAGAAATCCATGGCCATTACCTGTTAGGCAACATTTGCCTGGAGCAAGTCCACAATACAGAGAGCTATAAAATGAGATAGACACCCTGAAAACTGAATAAGCATGCTTTGTAGCAGCAATGGTTTCGTCATGCATGTACGTTCACCGATCAAGTCTGTTTCTAAACCACTGCAGGAAACATGAGACCAATGCGATACATCAACGATGCCCTCCGTGTATAGAAAGAGAAGTCGGAGGGAAACTAAATCATTTACGCGACTCTAAAAAGACTTGCCCTCAACCGCACAGACCTGTCGCAACAGTGACGCCTCTATTTCTCTAATCCTGGGGGACGGGGTAGCATTTGAAGGGGCGCGTGAAAATACGACATGTCTAAGTGTTGAAATGAAGTATTTCTATTTGTTGATAAAATTCAGTACGAATTCCCCTATTTTCGTTGCTAGGGAAGCGAGAACAGATTTCCAATAGGCAAGATAATACAATAAAAATTTCTTCGAAGTACGGGTTGGAAAAAAAGGTTCAGAATCCCAGCTCTAGCTTACACTTTACTGAGAGATTGTACCTAGCGAAACCAGACCGTAATCGAAGCTACATCAGAGAATTAGTAGTCTACATGCATCCCGCCTCATTGCAATCTCTTGCCCAAACGTGCATCCACTCATAGATCATCTCTCATACAGTGCTCCCCTCATACCCTCCGTACTCTCATACCCCTGACGAACTTTACGCACAATTAACATTTTTTTCGACTCCATCATTTCCCCCATAAGGCAGGTCCACCCCAATACTACGGTATAACGGTTCACTGAATCCTATTACCCCGGTCACAAGCAACAGTGTTCCTAACTTTCTACTCAGTTATACTGCCTTTAATCACACGAGCAGGAAACTAAGAAAGAAATGTGCTGTTCTAAGTCGCTGATGGTTTTTGTGTAGCAAGAAAGTCGTCTATTATCTAAATAACCTGTTTGAAAATGAACTGTTGACAGTCTTGCTGACTTCACGAGTTATTAGACATGGAGGCGACTCGATTAGCTTTTTGAGGGAAACTACACTAGACTATATTCCAGTTTACTTAGCAACTTCGAATACGTCCAAGGGCACCATGTCGACTTATATAGCCGCCCTGCCAATATTATTAACTGGCGATAAGGCTGCGTTTACAGCCAACTTGCTCTAGATTGTTCCGAGGTACGCGTTAAAACGCAGGTCGACAGTGACGGTGCTAACAAAACGGCCCTTAATCAGGCCTTATGTCGTACAAAAGGTAATTCTATACGTAGTTGGTATATCGATACCTGAACTTGAGCACTTGAGATGCATCAGGTACAAACGATATGGAGGTCACATAAGTTGAGCGAGACGGTCGTCTACTCGCCTGATTTGGGAAACGAAAATGCATAGGAATGCACTGTATTGCAACTTTTAATTAATTTCTTTTAATTCATTTAGATGTTGATAATTTCACTTTCCGACATCAGCATAACATCGCGCATGACATGCTGATGTTTAAGACAAACACTCCTCCAAATACGGATGTATACAAAACCAAGCAACCAAGCAGAACTCAACCAAGTACGGAAGTGAAACACAAGGCTCTGTCCAGCAGATCGTAAGTAAAAACATCATCAAACTAAATATTTCTCAAACAACAAAATCAATGTTGAACGAATATTCATGGGAAAAAAACGGCACGAGTAACCAAAATATTCAGGAATAAACCAAAACATTCCGGAATTCAAGCACACGTCTCAATTAAAAACTCGCCTACCGGCATCTTTCGCTAACGTCGACTTAGGGAGCTCCAAATAAGTTTTATGGAATGACTCGTAAAGAAGAATTCAACAACCGACCAAGGAATGTTAACACGTTGACTCCGAAGTGGGTCATATACGGTACACGCGATCATCTAACTTAACCTATTGTAACCAAAGCACTATCATGCATAATTACAAATTTTCGAGTTTTCTTCAAATTTGTGTTCATCAATCGAATAAGTTAGTTCTGATTAGAAAGACAATTAATAAAGTAACCAAATTTGTGGAACCAAAATCCTTCATTTTTAAATTCACGGTAGAGATATTTGTCGGCATGTAATTTTACCTGTGTGGAGAATCGGAGTCAACGTGTTAATTGAGCAAGGGAGCGCAGAGACACGCGGACTGGTTAATAAATATCGCACTTCAAGACTCTTCCATGGGAAAAACCCCTGCATGTTTCATTTTTTGAAGCCTGATTAGAAGAACTTGTCGAGAAACGCGTGAATTCGATATACTTTAAGCCATCTAAACAACAGCGAACAACTGAGGCCAAGCAATATCACGTTTCACTTCTGCCCATCCACGTTAGAACATAAAAATTGATACAAACTGTAGCATTTCAGGAAATGTACTAGCTGACACGCCACTTTGATACAAGATTAATTAACTAGCACTCCAAAGCAAAGGCTGGAGCACACCGTTTATACAAGAATGGTTCGTTCCTCAGTAGCCAGAATACGGAGGACTGATCTTCTTAACTGCAGTCCCAACACATCAACGTAAAATTTTAGAACGCAGGTCACGGGCAGCGGTTGAAGAGCCCCAAAGGTAATGAACTCGGCGAAATTCTAAAAATCTCATTTCTCTGACACACAGTGTGAGTTTCATAGCTTACAGGACGTTTAGTAAAGATTTTCGTTCACTAAAGTATAACTAGGAATATTCAGTACGAGTGATCAGCACACACCGACCTAGTAGTGGGTGCATTTTTAGCTGAAAAGTTAGAAAAGTTAGAGTTTCAGTAAAAATAGGGTTTTGCGTTAGAATTCGAGCATCATTTTACTCAAGTGTAACATTGAGAAACAACTGTATCTTGCTATCAGTTTCTCCGCAGAAAAATTGTGCTAGAAGACGGAAAGTCTCATGATTTCTATAATAACTCGACAAAGGTTCCCCCTTACAATTATGCAATCCAACCACACGAGGCCACGGCGGAACCCATCATTCGGGAGCGACTAAGACCTCTGCTGTCTCGCTTGCCAGCCTCTCCTCCGAAGTCGCTTGTGCTTGCTGTGGAGCGGTTGCGAAAGAAGGAACCTGCCGAGAAACTTGGCAAGTTCAGATGCGTGAACCGACAGTAGACCTGCTCGGTCGACTAATGAGCACCACAGACCCGGTGACCTGCACCACCACGTCAGCAGTCGCGTAAACATGTCTCGATACCGATCACGGCGCTAGTCCGTACACGAGTGTTCTAACACGCCGTGTTCAGCGAAATGCCGCAGGAGCTAGACGACTAAGAAGGAGCAGTGCCCGTTGCTGCGTCCATGTGCACGAAATTAGGACTTGTGCAATAGTGCGGTGGTTTATAAATCAGCTGCAGCATTGCTTAAAATTGAATATTTTCGCAGAGCAATCCCTAACAAGGCGCGAAACTTGCAACTTTCCTTGAGAATGAAATACAAGAAACGATTCGCATTTGCAGACTGCAAATACTTCAGCAAGATCGTTGTACATTAAATAAAAAGTCAAAGTATCGAAAGAATTTATTTTCATAGTGATGAAACACGACGCGATTCTTTGCCCAAAGCATCAAGTAAAATGCAACGAAATGTCCAATTGCCGTCGACACAACACACCTAACCAGCTCGGCGCTGCTCGAACCTACTCTGTTGCTAACGAACAATTGAAATAAAGAAAAAAACTTCATATGGCAGGTATTCACACTCACCAAGTAATTCACAAAGGCGAGAACTTTGAATTTGCAATACTGGAACTTATCACAACTTTGAACCTGGACGAAAAATAGATCAATTTTTCCCCAGTGATAAAATACTCTAATATCGTCTAGCCATTTTCCGGTCAAGCGCCCAGAAGTAAGGCATGATCGAAAACAGTCAAGAGCAGCGACAAACACTGACCCTCACAACATGGTGAATCCTGGGAAATGGAAATATGACAACGACAAAATCAGACAACGGAAGTACTCGTACTAATAGAATTTTTTCAGTGTTCGACCTTTCGTAAAAACTCAAATACGAATTAAATTTTAAACCATCAAACGGAGGCCCACTAACTATCTTCCAAATATAGAGTAAAAATAAGGACGTTGAAACACGCACTGATCGCATTCAATACATTTATAGCCTGAGCTGAATTTCACGGTACGTGGAAGCATGTTTTTTTTAGCCTCGGCTTATATTAACAGAGCCCCTCCCCCCTTCCCTCACCCAACTGGGTAAAATAATGTGCGGAACAGAAAGCGCAAATTTTAATGGGGATATTTTATGAAAAAAAAACGAATCTAGGTTCCTGTTTGTGACACGTCAGGACGTATGGTTCAGTCTGACATTAAACTAGCAGAAACACTTTAGTAACAAAATCGAAGAAAAAAAAGCCAGTTTAAAATTCGATAGCGGGACCGCGATTTCCTTTTCCTTCCTCATCAAAAAAGACCAAAAAGAAGCAAGCAACGCGGTAAAATGAAGCCTAACAAACTAGCGAACTTGGCAACATGCAATCCATTTTGTGAAGGAGGGTCGTTCCAAGGACAGAAAAAAGTTTTAGCTTCTAGCCTTTGTGTTCCCCAGCGAGTTGAAACTCGCTTCAAGTTTTGAAAGCAAGAGGAACTTTCCACGCAAGCCCTGCTAGACTCCTTTTAAAACAAGACTACCTTTCAGCTCTTCAGGCAGCCAGCCCGTATAGTTATAACTGATTAGCGCCGAGGACGGCGTGAAGACTAGGATCCCCACTTCCGCAACCGTAAAGTATTAGAAAAAAAAATTAAAATTACGACAAACTTCACAAATAATGCACAAGTTCATTACCAACAACATCGCAGGGACTAGGAGTTAACGATGTGAATGACGCCAAGCCGCGCCACAATTCGCAGGGTTACACCGGACCAGCAACATCAGCACAACCGATCAGAGCGCATGTCAAGTATTCCCTTTTACCGTACAAGGATATTGATCACGGGAAGAAATTTTCCTCTAATAAAACGGGACTGAATGTACCTCGTCCCCTTACCCTGTTGGAGAAAAAGAATTTCTTTCAATAATTATCTCTATGAAGGGAAAGGTGAAATCAGTTATTACTCTTCTCGCAGTGCAAGGCAGGGCATGAACTTCTGCCGCTATATGGACGGATTTTAAACAAATGCAAACATTTCAAAAACTAGTATCTCTCAAAGCTGCCTCTACACGTTGCAACCATACTGGGCCACAGATGTGCCTATAAAACCACTCCACCGTCGCCTAATGGTTTGCATGCGTGCCAACACTAGTACTTCATTTGCGGTCGTAGAAAATCCTCATACGTGAATAATTAAGATAATTAAAAACCCTTAATCCGAGTGAAACGGGAGAACAACCTCAATGAAAGCATGTTGAACCTCGAAACACGGAAGCGTTATCGAATTCTTAGCTACGAGCATTCGTAGGCAGGGAACACGTGAGAGGACAATTGAGGGATCAGTGGGTATTAAAAACTGCAGTCAAATTGAAGCCCTTGTTGGTAATCCTATGATGGCGGCTTTCCCGGATGTCCTCAATGGTTGCCAAGTCATCTCGAGTAGCATCGCGTCGATTTTCTCTCAGATCCTTGCCATCATATCCTCCAGAGCTACAGGATTAAGCCGGAAAACATTTTCCCTCGGGTATTTCTACAGGGAAAAGTTACATTAGCCTTCGTTCCGACAGTATTACTGGCTAATCCACGCCTCCCATTCAATAAATGAAATTCCTAAGAATGGTATCTTTTAATAGCAGCCGAATTCCTCTTCAAAAACTCCTAACACTCAATGAAGTCGAAATGCTACGCTGAGCCCACTTCTCCATTGCTTTACAGTACAGCTCACGGCGCTCGCACTACCCATGGATCCCGGTGTATCAGGAAATTGTTATTGTACGAAGAATTATTTCTTTTCTTCCATCACCGGCAACACAGAGACATCACAGTCTCGACGTCGTGGGGATATCTTCGTAACTGAAGACGTGCTAGGAAAATTAATACTTTGAAAATGATTGAGTCAACAAAACGAGCAGAACTACGTAGAGAATAATCTTCCTCGAGGCGTCTTACAAAAACAAAATAAAACTGCACTTTTGCGTCTTGTTCCTGCACCTTTTTAATTTTCAATAAAAAGGTGCACCTGACAGCGCGATGCACCGTTTTGTCTCATTTCGTCTTTTTTCCAAGACGCGAATGAAGCCGAAGTTTCAACATCTCATTTCTGATCTTTTTCCCTCTGCAGGAAAAACTAAAGAAGTTCGCTTAGGCAAGGCAAGACTAAATTGGGACACAGGTGGTAAATTTGAGAGAGATGAACTTACGTTACAGGACGTGAAGATCAATTAAATCTAAGTTACCGCTCAGCAGCCCTGCAAGCTTAGTCATAAATTCATCGAAACGAATCCTTAGCTAACTTAATAGTTTAATAATAAATATTTATCGGAACGATACACTCGTGGCTATACTTGAAAAAATTATATTCCAAACCGTGCATTCTGAACACACGTGCAGAATCTCAGGCCATTCCTAACATAACGGAGCATTTAATTTCTTCCCCGTGAATCACATATTCATTTTTCGAATCGACAAAAAGTAAATGAAACCATTTTGATTAAACTATTTGAACTGCACGGAAACTTCAAGAAAACTGAAAAACGCAATACTGGCGCAGAGAAACACGAGACTTATTAACAATCACAGAAACAAATCAAACAAAACCGAAGGATCGCCAACAATAGGTGTCACGCACGCATCTCGCTTCTCATGCACAGCAGGAATGCAGGCAAGCAACGGAATTGTTGCGGTCTGGTAGTTTTCTGACATTACTCAAATCATACAAAGTCCAAAGTCTGCTAGTAATGAATTACGTTCTCCCGAATATATAATTCGTGGATTAATTTTCTTACCACACGCGAAGGACAGAGAGGAGAGATGTAATCCTGCACTTAGTTCTGAAGAGAGTCACACACCCACACTGAGCAACGACCATACATTTACTGAGTGACGTCATAACTTTCGACAGCTGATGCACGTGCCATGACGAAAGTGTTGCCATCGGCCTCAATATTGCTAATTTACAACCAAACTATACCATTGTCAGTCGGATATAATAAATGTTTCATACCCATAACTTCATTTAAATATGTACCTTTCTCAATAAATTTT
Organism: Orchestia grillus; assembly: GCA_014899125.1. Classification (NCBI taxonomy): domain Eukaryota; kingdom Metazoa; phylum Arthropoda; class Malacostraca; order Amphipoda; family Talitridae; genus Orchestia; species Orchestia grillus. The sequence continues at coordinate 90,443 of VOMN01128591.1, forward strand.
CATGGGAGGAGAATTTCTCTGACTGTCACATAAAAAAGCTATACAGTGAAATATTGTATCATATCAAATCAAAACGGAAATATTTTTACAAATTATAACGACAGAAGTAACTAATAGTTCAGTTATATGAGGGTATCTTTATTTACTGAGCTTCATATGATATTATTTGGGAAGTGAAAGTTACACTCGTTAGTTAACTACGGCAACTCCTGCGGCAGACATGAGTCACTCGCTGTGCTTGCGCAAACGCCTGCATTTCTTGGCGATGTTATCGGAGAAATAATGCAATTTTCTAACCAAAATTGTACAATTAACATGCATAGATATAAAGTATATGACCCTTTTGTTTAAAATTAATTCTTAACTCTATTCTCACTTCACTATTTCACGAACAAGGCCACTTTTTGAAAATAGCAGTGTCTAGAAACTTCCTGCAAGCACTCCACCGCCAACTTGAGCAGCAGTTCAGTAGCAATTATAGTCCATTGTACATATAATTATCAGCTCGTTGGCCATGACTAAATTCGAAACAAATAAAAATTCTAACTCTGAATTTTGAAGCGCTTCATTTTAATTGGGCCACATTTTTTGTTTTAATTGCTCTACGTGGCAATGATTATGCAATTTAAATTTCGGATGGGATAATTTTTATTGATAAACCTTGCAAGGTTTTTTTCATTTGACATTCGTCCTACAACAATTCTATCAGTTCCACTAGCACTACGGAGTAACTAGTTGCTGGTTCACAAGTCTACCGTAAGGCAGTCACGTTACGGTCGTCAAGGATAACGTGAGTACATCTTGAATAACATACGCTATGTATAACACATTTAACGAATAGCATGCATTATGGGTAAGGTACATACGCTATAGATAACGTACGAAAGGAATACATACATACTTTATGCAAAGCATATATTTTGTGTAACACTGCAGGACGGCTCAACTTCAGTTTCATCTTTCTGAAGCGACATCCTATGCAACTCGGGCAGGTACGCGTTACTTGATTCAATTTAATGCCGCGTTGCGTTTCTAATTCAGATGCATAGTTTGATCTGAAATGATTAAAGTACAGCGTGATTGGAAGCAATTGTTCGAGTGCGCGCAGGAAAGACATGCGAGATTCTGGCTTCTTATCACTTTGAATAATATTTCACCGAGGCGTGAAATTGATGAGGATTATGCTTACGTGTACGCGTAAATTATATTTACAGCTTATTCCACATTCTATTGCAGAGCAATTTTACCCGAAAAGAAATTGATAAGAACACTCTTTCAATCAAATTTTAAAATGTGATCGTATTTTTATTGCGTGTTTATACCACATACAGCACAGCAATTTAGTCTCAGCTGCTCTGGTTCAACGTGCAAACTATTAACATTTTGATGTATCAATTTATTTTTAAGCTCTGCCAACTCAGAGCCCAGTAAACTCAGGTTTAATGTCCGACTACGGCCACCGTTCAAATTTAAGGCAAATTAGACGGTGGCTGTCTAATAATATAATTAAGGCAAATTAGAGGATTGCTTAGAAAAGCAATCCAACTGGAGTCCCAACCGCGGAACCCTGATTTTGTTCAATAACTCATGCATTCAAATTGAGTAAAAAAAATGAGTTTAACTTCATTCGCTAGGGACTACACACAATCATCATTGTGAAACCCAAGGAAAATTTTTGTCTACAGAGATGAAAAAAAGTAATACTTAAGATAGCTTTAGAATCATGCAAGTACAACGAAGGATTAAAGATTTTGCTTAACAATTCAGTGATCTACTGCAGTATGCAGAAAACTACAGATGACAAGATTTTCTTTCAGTCGTTTAATTAATGTTGCGCTCCTGATAGCAGCAATCCAATGGTGCGAAATCAAGAGCCATCTCAATGCTTACAGAGAAATTTCGATGCGCGTTCGAGAATTACAGAATCGTAATTAAAAGCACAGTATAGCCGGTTTCTCATGTGTTAATATATTGTCTCCATTGCTGAGGTATTATTTTCATCGTTAAACACCACTTAAGAATAGGATGTTCAATTTCTAAAGTTATTGAATGAATGTCTGCGTTTGAACACGAGAGTTTAAAAACAAATATGACAAAATGTAATCTAGAATACCACCAAAGGAAGATTTCCCTGATGTTTACTTTGTTTCTCGCAGCGCTGCAGTTGCATACGCTGGAGTTCGTTCAAGAGATGCATGAAGCACTCTCTTGAGGGGAGGTATAAATCGAAGATTACGAAACAGAACCGGAGTTCGGTCGAACATATCGCAAGTCATATTCAATCAGCATAGAAGAGCTTCATCCAAACATGTCATTGTAAAATTTGTGGACTAATAAGTTATAACGTCGTTCAGAGCACGGAAGGTACTTTGATGAATTGAGCTTCTAAACTCAGCCCTGGTTGCGTGAGCGGGAAGGGTCTGCCCCTAGAGTAGCCCGCTCGTCACGCAGAGGCGAGGTTCAGTTTGTGGAAATCATGCGGCCAAATGCTTTCGCAGAAAATCAGTATCCGAATAACTCACCAGGTGTGTCAGCCTTTGAAGAATGCGTGCGCAAGCAGAGATGATCGGATTTCGTCCTCTGGTACGGAAATCCCAAGCACAGTGACGTCACACAGTCTAGGCATAAACAAATCCTCCAATATCGATGTTACCGAGCATTTAAAACTTTCAGCGAGGGTATCATCACAAAAACCACACAGGTAACTGTTTCATGATTCAGAGGTATTAACTTCATGCACTGTCACTGTTTACTAAGCATGTATATTGGAGAAAGAAAGCGAGCGTCACGCTGTCACCATGGAGCGGCGAGGCCTTACGCTGTTGTCTGTGTTTGTTCCAGGCACCACTGGCTGAGAGGGAGAGAGGCAAATATCGATCTCTGGACTGGAACTCGCTTGGGGTCTGACACTCCGACGCCGAAGCCGTGGCCGCTGTACGCCACGCCCAGACTTCAGCTCTATGTCCGAACGAATCTTCGAACCTAAACGTGATTCGGACTCGTCAATTCAGATCGGCTTCGAAACTTTTGGATCTTGCCAACATGAGCGAATACACTTACAGCAGAGATAGATATTCTTTAGACGAAATGATTGGGACTATTGTCATTTATGTTAAAATAATAAGGCTCACTGTTCTTCACGTGAGCATTTGGGTACCAGTAACTCTACCGACAGAGCTCTGTCCAAGCTGTTCAAAAAGGTGAAGCCATTTGGGTTTGCTAACCAACATAAAATAAGACTTTTTATATTTGTTCGTAAAAAAAGCACGCTCGACGTTGATAAAACTCAGTCTCGTCAACTCTGCTCCAATGTAATATGTCTCCCGAAGTGTACTCTTCTCTTCTCCCAACTACGACCAAGTAAAAAGAAGCTTCTCAGTTTCTTCGTTTTTGAGGTGTGGTTGCCTTGTGGCATCAGCGCCACCAGACCACAGCCACTCGACCACTGCATGGCAACTGCCCTTCACACTACCAGGCAATGTCTGAAGACACTGTCGGAAGACACCCAAATATGAGCATCGAATGCTAACTTTGCTCTCTATTCTTTCCTTTCTTCTGGTGGGACTGTTCAGTCCCTTAACTCCCGGCCAAACTCCAGAATAGAGAGCAGTTAGTATTCGATGCTCACACTTAAGTGTCTTCCGACAGTGTCTTCAGCCATTGTCTGATCGTGTAAAGGGCCCTCATTCAAGCGTGATGAACTTCCGAGAGTCGATAACTCCGGTAACTCTTGCGGCGAAAATTATTCTCTAAAGATTATGTCACTACGGTTATCAAGCGCTTGAAATACATATTCATATTTTAATTCATTTTGAAATCATCTTCAAAAAGCAGTATAATCGCTAGAACAGGTAGTTTGTAGGGGCTTCAGTCAGTAAATCAAATTAGAGATGATTCCAACAGCTGTCGTTCGTGGTTCTCACTTCTACACTGTTAGTAAAAGATAAATGTTTTATTTTCTTGTTTACGCCTTTCACTTTGATTAACACTAGCTCTCACAAAATTAGCGTGAAGCTCTCGTGGTAATGTTAGGTATTGTCGTGGAAGAACTAGTGGATGTAGAAGATTAAAAATGTTGATATACTACTCCTCAACTTAAAGTTTCCGATACTGCAATGTGTTTAAATTCAACGAAGTATTTCTTCACGTTCAAATATACCTTCATTTACAATTCTATTCATTTACCGTTATCTATTTGATCAGTATCCGCATTAAACCCTGGTACTGTTGGTAATATTTTGCTGGAATAAAGAGATGTGAAACTATTGTTATTTTAATGCACCACAACTCTATTTTAAAACATCGATGTTTCATCCAAAATATTTAGTACCGTGTTGAAATTGACGTTCTCATTTAATGATCCGTCTCTGAAATGTAATTTTTGTTTTTGCCATGAGTGACAAAACTTTCACCGAATGCGTACCATAATTTAAGTCTTGACGGTTGACTTTTTGTTACCATTATCAAGGTTCTTTTTTGTCATCATTTTACGCCTGAGTTACGTACAAGGTTGCACGAAAGTCACTTCACCATTTTGAACATTTATTATACGACAACTAATACAGCTATGAAAATGCGTTACATAGGAAATGAAATATATATTTTTTTAAATTTTATTCTAGTCAATGACGCGGATTTGAAGTATATTAGGTAATCGAAATTTACACAATTATCATTTCTCAAAACTGCCGAAATACAGCTAGGACCAACGAGCAAAGATAGTGGAGAGTTATTTTTTCTCGGAATTGATCGTTAGTAGCAGTACAGAGGGACTTCGTAAGAGCTTTTAAGCAAAAAAATCCTTCCAAACATTGCATTATTGCAGTTATTTCAAGATTCAGAGATTTCGGCTCAACAGCAGACAAAGAACGCTCTGGCAGACCGAGATTTGATGAGATTTTTACTTCACACTCGATCATGTTTCATGAGGCCCATTTCCATATCATTGGGTATCTTAATAAACCAAACTGCCGATTCTGGTATGACGAAAACCCTGTGATAATTCATGAGCAGCCACTTCTTGCACAGAAGGTTACAGTCTGGTGTGGCATAACGAATACAAAAATCATTGATCCACACTTCTTCGAGGATGTTGATGGTGCAACCGTGACTGTGAAAAGAAACAACTACAGGCAAATGATACAGGAATATTTGTTGCCCCAACTGGAAGATTTGGATATACAGAATTTGTGGCTTCAAAAAGATGGGGCGACACCACATACACCAAGAGAAACCATGACTATACTAAGAGCTGCTTTTTCTGGTGGTTTAATTTCACGTTTTGGTGACGTTCCACGGCCACCAAGGTCTCCAGATTTAACCCCTGCGGAGCTTTTTCGTTAGGGATACATTAAAAAAAGGTTTATACCAATATGCCTAATATTCTCCACGAATTAAAAACGTCATCGAAGAAACCAACAGAACAAATATTTCGGAAAAAATCATGGAAAATACTGTACGTTGGAATGTTTTGCGTTATTATTTCCATTTGGGTTATGGTTTGGGTTATTGTTTAACTTTTCGGCTCAGTACAGCTATAAGAATGAAAATTAGAAGTTTCAGTGCGACTTCCACAAGGACTTTTAAGATTGTAGTCTTGCTCATCACAATTATAAAAGTTTGAAAACGACATCTACATTTTAATTTAGAGACAGTAGTCTGACTGATTTAAAACCAGAGTGCACCATGCTCTGTATGTAACTGATATCGGAATAAACAATTTTTCTTTTTTTCTTCTCTCACCTCATCTGAGTGAGCGATCAGCTACCAAATTAGCAATTGAAACTCGAACTATCAAAGTGATTTTTAGCAATTTTTGATTCAACATATTTCGCATTTTCATTGTATTTTTAGTTATTCAAAAATCGATTTACCAAATCAAGTGTGTCACTTATTTCTTAATAAACGATTTATTTTATCTATCTAGTATCACAAGTTTATACAGTATAGTCTTGAAGCTCACATTAGAGCCCTAGAATGGCGCTTCCGAAACTTTTTCAACCCGAGACCCTTTCAGCAGTGCGAAACCTGTCATCATTACCCCCACATTTACAAGCCCCTTGAAAATGCACTAATTCTCAATGGTACAGATATATTTCAAATGTCAATCACAGTAGAGCGAGCAATAATGGTCATCCAGATATACGCTCCATGACCCCCCGAAAAGGCTCGGGACCCCTAGGAAATGTCATGAGCAGCAGGTCGTGAACCACTTTGTAGAAGGATACATATCCGTTGAAATCTTGGCGTGCCACAACTCTAATTGAAACTATCCATGTTTCATTTTGTATAAATCCTCGACAGGTTTCAACTTTTCGTTCCCATTTTATAGCCTATCTTTCAACATTAATTTTCTTACTTAATGAAGAGTGCACGTAAAATCACATCATGATTTTAGGTAAAATTTAAGTTTCCGTATTTATCTCCACTTCACGCTGCACCATCGTCCAGTGCATTAAGAATCACAATTAGGAAGCTTAACATGACTCCCACACCTTTTTTAAGGTTGAAGTCTTACTTATAGAAAACTGAATTTTGTCATGCTCTGTATGTGCCTGACTTCAGGAAAACCAAATTTTATTGCTTTCTTTCTTGACCTGTAAGTTTTTTCTTTAAAGTCAACTGAAGTTGCCCAGTAGGCATGTTGAGTTAATATTGGGAGTTCTGAGAAGTGATCACTGAAGGCAGTAAAAATTGCTCCAGGTTTCCACAAGTTTTCTTTACTACAGAACGCTATCAATTGTAACTTGTAATCGGCACTTGGTTGAAAATCTCATCCTAGAATAGAAAGGCTCATATTTTTCAAAGCCTATTTAATAAGAATTAATAATGAATATATCAAATTTAAAGTCGTTAGTAGAATGCTTCCGAAAATTACCATATTTTATTATACCACTGACATTCTTCTCTCGAAATCCCATTCTACTGAGTAACGTAGTGTCTTTCTATTCATTCCATACACAATAGACAGAGTCGATTACATTCCTCTGGCTGCGTTTTGACTTCAGGTTTCCACCTAAAACGTGAATGAAAACGAAAGTCACCAACTGCCTGCGAAATTAACCTTTTACTTCGTTATCAGTGACGAGACCCATCACGGATCCACGAGCACTCTAACTTACACTGCGATCCTCACATCAGCAGGGCTGACTTGGTCGCATATCAATTTTGGATTCGCACACCTACAGTCTTCAGATGGAAGGGAAAAATCAGGATACTCCTATCTCTTCGCGGGATTTATCCCTAGCATTGCTAAACGATAGGCTTATAGTGTATAATTAAGGGCAGAAACTAGGTGAAATTCCGAACGTGTGCGAAGCGTCAATAAGCTCAACTAATACTATTGTACGATGAATCTTCTAGCGATATTGCAGCAGTGTCCTACATGGAGCCATTGCCGAAAGAAATTTCTTTGCTCCCCATTGACATCAAATGCCATCTAAATACAGCGAAAAGAAGAGACCATTCGGTATGGACTCGAGACCAGGGAATTTGTACACAAGGTTTGTTCTATACAGGATCCCCAGCGTATAGAAAGACCAAGTTAAGAATGAAGAGGAAGAAAAGAGACAGTGAAGATGGTGTTAACATCGAAAAATACGAAGTGGGCATGAACGGTAGAAATCCCGAAGCCCTATGGCTGAGGTGATCTAATAATGCTCCCCTGGAGACGCTAGTCTCTGTCTCCACAAGAAGTCTCCTGGCATTCCCGTTTCCTTCCGATTAATGCTTTCGGTAAGAGCGCGGACAAGTTAACCTTCCCTGACACCTCTTCATTGCTCACGAATTCAATAACCTCTTCCATCGCATTCGATGGTAACTTACTGTACTCTAGAATTTAGCCGACCTACGTACCTCGTTCCGACATTTTCCATGCAAAAATAACTGCTCAGCTACATTCGCTACCTCGTAAGCTTCAATTTCTCACGTCTGACGCTGTTCAACAGACCGAAAACTCTGGGGCCGCTACTCCCTTCAACGTTGACTGCATTGCTAATTTTTTCCAAGAGTTTCTGTGCACGAAATGCTTAACAATGGTCATCAATTTAACAAAACGAAAAATTTTCAATAAAAACTTCATTATTATGAACTTCACGACTGTTTTTTCAAATAGAAAATCGATCCCCACAATTGGGATTCCCTATTATACTACGCAAGATGATTTTTGCTCCAGCTAATTTAGTTTTTCCAAACTCCTTTCGCTATGAAACAATTAAAGATGTAAATTACTCATGTCAAAACTTTGCTTTTTGTACTATAATTGTATTATCTTTATCACTGGCATTATATTGAAAGAAGGCGAACCTGAAAATTTATTCACTTGATCACAAGTGTGAAGTCATGGGACTAATTTTTATTTTTACTTACAGAGAAATGGGAAATGATAATAAGCCAGAAACAAGACGACAGTGAAAGTTTGTTACATTTTGTTATTTTGGTACAATGAGCGACACCGATGCTTTGTTGGATAGTAATGCACGCTTCTATGGCTTCAGGAGAGACGTATTTTGGCGTTTAAATAGTAAGACGTTGATAACGGGTGCGCCACAATGTTCAGCCCATCTCGCACCGAAACGCACAAATTTCGAAACAAAGCGCAGGAGTTGTACAAGTTTTAATATATTTCCAACCAAGTGAGCGTCATAAAAGCTTCAAAAAAGGTTTCAGTTCTTTTATTCCCACCAACTTCGGGCTTGTAACGAACACAGACGTCCAAGAGGGGTTAGATCACAGTATATAAAAAAGGTGAACGAAGCCGAAATATAAATTCAACATTGTACTGTCAAAATCAGCATCGGATCACGAACAAAGGCATCAGGATACTTCACAAATTTGCACTAAAGCAATTCATTTCCTTACGGTGAAGAATCCAAAGCGACACTTCAATGAAATTAAGAGAGAATCCTTCAAAAAATTTATCAACTGGAGTATGTTAAAGACAAATTATTATTAGCCATCTAAAATATTGTACGGAGAACGCACACCTTAAAACAGGCACGCAGCGACGATGACAAAATTTCGAGATTTGCTTCAAAGCATCAAAACGTCCCAGAATTTTGACTTACACGACACGTGCAAGTTAACGACATGCCAGTATGCATATTAAAAAAAACATACGATACAGCAATCAGAACGTTGGAGAACTGAACAAGTGGATGGAGAAGTAAGATCAAGAACGTCCTGTAACTTATAACGAGTGAACAGCTATGGTCTTCACAACATGCTGACTTCAGTGTGAGGGCTACAAGTTGTCGACGCCATCCGTGCTCAAAGTCAACTTTGAGATACAGCATTGAACAGAACATCATGAATGCGTCACTATTCGGACATATCTTCATCGCTTGGGTTAGACGAACCATCATCCGACTCGGCTTTCTTTTTAGAGGGACTTTCTTTCTTGCCTTTTTTCTTCTTTTTGCCTCCGTCATCAGAATTCTCTTCTGAACTACCTTCAGACTCGATGTATTCTTTGGATTTGAAGCCCCCACCGCTGCCCGCCTTGCTGGGGGAGCTCGTCGAGCTGATGCTGCGTTTCAGCTTCTTGCCAGGACTGCTACCGTCCTTACCACCACCCGAGGCTTTGTATTCTTTCATTGCCTCTTCGTACTCTTTTTTGGCCTCAGCAGCCTTGGCCTCCCACTCGGATTTGTCGCCAAGTTCTCGCCACATTTCGCCGGCTTTCTTGGACAAGTCTGTGATTGAGATGCCTGGGTTGTTTTTCTTGATCTCCTCCCGGTGGGCGTTGAGCCACAAGAAGTATGCCGACTGTGCCCTCTTTGGCCTGTTGCTGTCCTTGTCCTTCTTCTGGCGCTTCTTACGCGGCTTTTCGCTCACAGTCTTTGCTTTCTTCGGCTGGAAATTGAAGGGGATTTAGTTAGCCTCGCTATAACTCCAAACGAAGAACTCAAGTCAATCAAACCAAATTTGGAGTTTAATCAAATAAAAAAAACACCTTCATTAAGTGATTCTTTGCATTTATATCATGACCGTGAATGAATTCTTTCATTTCTGTAAAATATACTATATATTTTCCACATATAAGGAACTAATTGTACGCTTTTCAAATAGTAAAATAATTTCATAAATGAATTGCCCGATGTCAAGTCAGGGTTTTAGAACAAGCCAAAGAACATATTAGCTGTAACGGAACTTGCCGGGTAGCGCTGGTCAGGCGACAAGTATTAACAAACTCACCTTCACGTCCTTTTTCTTCTTAACATTTCCATCTGCATCGACTGAGGCGTCGGACCCATCGTCACTGGAGTCGGGAGCATCGCTGTCAAACCTGGAAAATGTTCACTACTATCACCTCATGAACCTTAGAGCCTAGAGAGATAAACTGAGACTCGCAAAATCTGCACGTATGCAACAAATTATAGTAGTGTTAAGCTCGTCTAAATTAGAACTCGAGTCACCCACACTAGAGCGAGGTTATCCGATAAGGAAAACCGCACACAATGTCCTGAAGACTCCACTGACGCCCCGTTAATCAATCGGGGCAACAAAACCTAGAACGGCAGCCCGCAGCCGTGTCCATGACACGGGACGAGGCTTAAAAACTAGTTGGAATTTTCATGTAACTTCAACCCTGGCCTGAACTTTTCGAGTCAGAGGTATTCATAAAAAACACCCGAGGCATTTATAAATGGCAACTGAGACACAGAGGTTAGATGAATAATACAAACAGTAAGGATTCACTACTTCAGTGAGCACTTATTTTACAAATACCTTTCCCAAAATCCCATCGCTTAGTTATTTCGAACTTAGACCGTTTTATTTAACAGATTTAATTGATATTTCATTATTTAGACCTTGTTGCATTATAAACTGAGCTAAGATGAGTGACCTGAGCCCAAAAAAAAGCACACTCAGAATCCAAAAGGGCTCCAAGAATCCTTTGTGCCTCCACACATCAACTCGCCCAGCACAGGGAGAAAAGAGAAAAGCTAAACTCGTCAGAGGATATTACTTGCTTCCTTTGGTCTGTCAACCACCATTTCTGATCTCCATGGCTACTAATACAGCTTTTTTACGAATGTTTTTTGAAAAAGAAAAGGTTTAGCAATGACGGCACTTGAATGATATCCAGTTTCATCGAGTTCACGGGGAACAATTTTGGTCCAAATCTTAGCTGTCAGATGTTTATTTTACTCTACAGAGACTGAAGCGGTAGTTGTCCGGAGATTTTTAACCTTAGTGTTTTTCAACATGCATAAGTCTCGTTATTCGGGCAGTATGTTTCAAAGTTCTCCCGAAAGTACGCTTCTTGATATTTTGACCTGCTTCTTAAATACCGTCACAATTATCGATATTGAAGCTCTCTAGAATTGAGCTGTTCCCGACACAGATATTCCTCCCAATTGAGCTCTAACTGTTTGCTAATTTACGAACTCGGCGAGGTCACGTAACAATGATGACTTTATACGGCAGTATCATCTGAAAAGATAAATAACCGATGAATAAGGTAAATGCACCTACCTAAAATACTAAATCAAAAATCATAGATAAAAACATGAAATAGGTATCCGCAGCATGAAGACTCATTGAAATATCCAACTGAAGTCACTGCTGTTCCCATTATACCATTATACAATCAAACACTTTCATTTGTAAGAAAAATTCATGCAGCACTCACTCCTCAGCAACATCGCTAGCTTCAGCCCCGGGAGCGAAATCTTCGTCTGTGCTCTCCTCGTCATCGTCATCGTCATCATCGTCCCCATACTCGGCAGCGTCCGCCTTCACCCTGTTCATGTAGTGGTCGGGCTCGTCGTCTGAGTTGAGGTAGTCGTCGTCACCGTGGCGGCCGCCGTCCTGGGGGGAAAAAGCTCTCAATTACGACGGCACTACCAGGGAAGAGAACAGCAGATAATAGCTCTGAATAATGACTGCACTACCAGCGAAACGAACAGCACATAAAAGCTCTCAATAACGACGGCACTACCAGGGAAGATAATAGCTGTTAATAACGACGGCACTGCCGAAAGATAACAGCAGACAACAGCTCTCAATAACGACGGCACTACCAGGGAAGGAAACAGCAGATAACAGGTCTTAATAACGACGCCACTGCCAAGAGATAACAGCAGACAACAGCGCTCGATAACGCATAACGCGTGACCACAATTCGTCCACAGAAGGAGATGCGACGGAGTCGTGACAGGAGGAAAAATCAGTCACGACTCCATTATTCACGGAGCTAATCAGAAAACAACTTCTGTGTTAGAATAAGTAATCTGGAAGAGTTAAGAAACGAGAAAACGAGGAATTTTGAAGAAATTCATGCGCATCCTAAAGGGAGCTCGCTCTTGTGACTGGAGGCAGCAATTGTGGAAAGTTGACAAGGCTGATGAAGAAGAATTGGTCACAAAGGACGAAAACATTTCTGTGAAAATTAAATAAAAAAATTGGAATTGGGAACATAGGAAGATGAAAAACGCAATGAAGTGTGAAAACCAACTAAAATCATCTTCAGTACACGTTCAATTTGGTTACATGAGAACTAACGCACACAACTGTGGTAAAACAGTAAACAACCAAAACAATACCAAATGAAAATAAAGAGGTAGAAAGCTCTACTTCGGTTTCACTGATAAACCTGTGGAGATCAATCTAGAAAACTCCAAAGCTAGCCGTTCGGTTGTAGGCAGCGGTGTGCAACGTTTGAGGGAGCACACAAGATTACTCACCATTTTGCCTCTATTTTTGATGCGCAAGTTTTTGCTCTTGACGTAGTCGAAGAGTCTGTTGTATTCGCCCTTCTCTATGCTGCTGAATGTGTGGGTGACAGAATTTTTTACTTCGACCTGGAAGAAAATCATATTTTAAAATGAAGCCCAATGCAAATCAGAAATTAAATTTCACATTAAACTAAGATGGGGTGAAACACCTCACATCAAGCCCAACTGGCGAGGGACTGATCACAATATACAAAATACGCAGGTTCGTGTCACGGTGTAAGAACCAGTCTTTGTTCTTTATAACACCCAACAGTTGAAGATTCACGAGAAAAACTCATTTCACGCCACTTTCTACACACCACTTACTACCCTCCAATCCTAAAATAATATTCCTTAAATGTATCTTTCCATTCCGCTTCACTCTCCTTCTTTTCCCCACCTATCCATTTCCATTTCTATTTATTCTTCTCTGCACTCTCTGCCACGTTCTTTCAAAACTTTCTATTGCTACCGACCACCAACTCCACCACTAATACAAACTATCTAGTCCTCCCTGTACACTTCTTGCCACGCTCTTTCATTTCTTTCCTACCGGTACCGACAACCAACACCACCTCTAATGCATCCTATCTAGTCTCCCCTGTACACTCTCTGCCACGCTCTCTTTCATAACTTCCCTATTGGCATCGACAACCAACACCCAAACCAATACGCTAAGATTTTCCTGAGTTTTATATTCACACGGTAGCATGAATCTCTGACTTTGGTAGTCTCCTCCCTCTACGCTTTGAGGAACACGAACCAAGTAGCTTGTTTTATTGTTTGTTTTCATCTAATTAAAAATAGCATTACAACGCTTCATATTCCTTAGAATACATTTGTTTATATATACTTCGTAACATATTACTTAAGGTACGGGAACATAATTCTGGAGATAAACCTAATATTTTATTGATCATGTATTTTAAAAACAGCAAAAATAATGAATTTCCTGAAAGTATCATTGGAATTAGTTTAAAAAAAGTTGAAAGAAACACACAACGAATGCAAAATTCCCTAAGAAGTTCAAGATCTCACCAGAATGGACGTTCCTGGAACTGAAACTCTTTATTTTGCCCAACTCCACAATAGAAAATAATAAACCTATTCATATAATATTTCATCAGCACTAAGTTATTCAAAACCAAACTGAAGCTTAACAGAGCGCCCAATTCCAATCGCACACAGCGTAACCAAACTTGCAAGGTCTAACTCGACAACCAGCAACAATGCAGAAAACAAACTCCTAGCTCACCTCAAAGTCAAAGGACCGCGTGGTGGAGCCCGAGCGAGCGAAGTTGACCGAGGTGATCTCCTCGAAACGGATGTGTATGGGAGGCTTGTAGCAATAGAAGAAGCCTCGTTCCAGGGGGTAGAGGTGGCCTGCTGTCGCCTTGTACGAGCACCCAACACAAGGATTCCCCGAGTGTCTGCACGTGAACCAGCCAATAGCATTGTCAGCAACTCATGGACCTATTTCTGGCATCCATGAACAGCTTAAAATGTGTAATACCTGTTCGAGTTAGTATCACGTAAACGAAAGAGATATGTGTGCATGGTCCGCTGTTACTGTGAGAGATACTTATGTATGTTTTGTTAGCTGGTAGTGGAATTACCATGCAAGCCGAAGAGAAACGAAAGAGGTAAATATGTGCTTCAAATTATTCAATATTCCTAGGTATTCTTCAGAGTGGGTGCAGAAAATGAACTCACTCTCAACACTGTCATCATGTTATTTTCTAGTTCTTGGGGCCTCGAAAAGTAAGCAATCCTCAATATGTGGATAGGTGATACAAATACGTAGATACACCAGAAATTAGGTAAGATTTTGGTTCCAGGCTTAGCTCACAAGTTCAAAATTAGACGAGTCTGCAATAAAGCATTCCGTAGCTCGCGATGTGTGGGTCTATTGATGCTGTACAGATCGGAACGAATAAAACGCATGTATCATTTAATACTCAAAATAAAGTGGCAATTAGAGCACCCAAGGAAGTAACCATAAGTAAAAGAATTGAACATATCCTTAAAAGCAAGAAGTGCTACTTATAATTTACAAAAAAACTAAGTATATACTAAATTTCTTGGCAAGTTAAAACCAAAAGCACAATCCTCCAAGGAACAAGCAAAGCTTCAACTAGAAAACTTTCCATATTTTAATCGAGGAATGAACCCTCACAAGAAAGTCAGAGCAGGCAGCACTGAGAAAGCAAGTCATCTGCGAGCGACACAGTCCCACAAGGCGATCCTCACCCCAAGAAGGAGCCTGGGGTCACGATTTTCCTGCCGCAGAGGCCCTTGAAGAGACGGCTCACCAGCTCGAACTGAGGGCCCTTCATCTCCTTCTCCAGCCGACCGTCGAACTTTTCTCTCAGCTCATCCCTGCAAACAGGGATATTTCACATCAAATACAGGGGAATTACTTCATCAACAACACTACTATTCAGAGGTCAAATAATTCGTTTATGCAATGATTAAAGAGTCAAGCATAACTTCTGCATCACTGGTTTTAACGTTTATGCAATGATTAAAGAGTCAAGCATAACTTCCGCATCACTGGTTTTAACGTTTATGCAAAGATTAAAGAGTCAAGCATAACTTCTGCATTACTAGTTTTAACGTTTATGCAAAGATGAAAGAGCCAAGCATGACTTCCGCATCACTGGTTTTAAAGACTTCATGAATTAATATCTTTATATACATAATATTTATGTAGCATTCAGTATCAGCAGATTTTGTTTTTCCTCGAGCATGGTATAAAACAAAATTCCTACTACCTACAGCATTTGATAGTTTATTAGACACCTAGTTGATTTCATAAACGTTTCGAGGAAAGCCAAACTAGCATTGTTTCCAAGTAGTTAGTAATTGCCATGAAGCATAGTGACTCACAAAAAAACAGGAACCACTAGCTGTGCAACCTGTAAACCTTAGCCTCCCTCACGGTAGTGAATACAGTTTGCTAACATCTGCATCATGAGTTGGGCATGTGTGGTATGCCAACAACTGTGTCTCATTGTTTACAAATACGACCTAGATAACAAACGTAACACAACGGAATATCAACACTTGCTTAATGGTAAATATAAGACTACCAGAATATCAACGAATTCAGAGACTATCTGTCACTCACTCGGAAAGAGGAAGCTCAATTTCGTCTTCGTCGTCGCCAGAGAACATCATGATGAGGTACGGGTACCGCGTCTGCCCCTGTTTGATAGGCGGGTCTAGGGAGACCTGCACACAACCACCTTGTCTTAGTAACACTCGATCTGCGGTGTCAGGGAGTTCGTGCATGCGTGTGTGTGTGTCTGTCAACGAGTAATATTTATAGTGTTTTATTAGTAGTAGCCCAACCGTATTAACAACACCGGAACTCATAGGTACATTACACAATGATGGTATCAAGTGTTTTCACAACTAACCCTAAAAGGATTACAGCCATTCCAAAGGGATATAATGAATAATACCACGTAGTCTTAAATTTTGATTATTTCGTTCATTACTAGGATGAATAAGCACAATACGCTGACAAGTGCATAGAATATGAACGGCCGTTTACCAAATATTTCGTTCATTTGAAACATGAGTTCGTCCTTATAGGCCTAAAGCTGAACAAGGGAGCAGAATGCACTTAGTCGTAAATGGGACAGTTGATCTTTGTTTTTGGTCAAGACAATATCTAACTTTTCCCCCCTCGTAATGGAGACTGAAAAAAAAGTCTAACTAACAACTGAAATTCATTGCAAGAGTCACGAATTATGCTAGGAATAATAATCACATCTGACCAGCGCATAGTTCCTTCAAGGCACCAACGAAGAATATGTTCATCCTTACTTTAAAGTGACCACAATGATCGTTATTTCCAGTGAACACAGAATGGTTAGTTGACAACACATGAAAATGAAAGACGAGAGATAAATGCAAGCATTGATCAAAATAAATTATTTCTGAAACTAAGCTGTACATTATATCGATAGTAATTAAGAACAGTAATATAGATACTTAATATAACGTGTAATAAGACATTGTAGAAAACCCTTGACATTAATAAAAAAATGTTAATTTAAGCATAAGAGCACATTACCTACATGATGAGCTGTAAAAATTTACTCGACAACCCACACATCACACTAAGAAGATGCGGACAATTCCATTGACACCACGCTTCCATTGAAGGACCTGAACCAGTACTATCAAGTCCGAGTTAGCTCAGGCTTACATATAACAACAAGTACAGGCCATGAAACAGGTGCATAAATCGCTATGTCACATGGAGGATTCGACTCATGATGACATCAGCTGTGAATTTGGTCCGCGAACTTTATGGGAGTGATAGAAAGTGAGTTGAATGAAACCTCACCACAAGGTAAGTCAATTGAATGAGAACTCACCACAAGGCAAGTCAATTGAATGAAAACTCACTACAAAGCAAGTCAATTGAATGAGAACTCATCACAAGGCAAGACAATTGAATGAGAACTCACCACAAGGCAAGTCAATTGAATGAGAACTCACCACAAAGTAAATCAATTGAATGAGAACTCACCCCAAGGCAAGTGAATTGAATGAAAACTCACCACAAGGCAAGTCAATCGAATGAAGACTCACCACAAGGCAAGTCAACTGAATGAAGACTCACCACAAAGAAGTGGTGGCGTCCGTCCATGTGCGGCAGCAGGAACAGCCTCAGGACCGACTCCACAGGAATGTTGAAGTTGAAGGATTTGCCGTGAAGTTGAAGGAAGGAAGGATAGCATTTGATGTCGTAACGACCCCTGTAAGAAATGTACACCTTGACATCCAACTCAACGTGAGGAGAACTTGCTCAACCAGCGTTCACAATAACTTAGTCCCTAAGAAAACCTAAAAATATTAAATTACTGAAAGCTACAGTGACTAAATCGAGTTCCTAGCACAGACGCGACGTATGTGCAATTTCATCAAACATCAACCTTTTTCCGTCTATATGGATTTCAATATTAACTTTCATAAGGCTGCTGCTAACGGTCTTTAGTAAAAAAACAAATTCAGCCTCCTTGCGCATATACACAAGGCTGTGGCTCGGTTTTCCTACAACGCTAAATGCAGCCTTATTGCCAAAATAATTTTATCAGTAAAGGGTTTAAGCAAGCCCAAGCATTTCCTGACCTATAAGCCAAATGTGATAACTATAAACAAATTTTAACGGATCACAAACCTCTGAGACAGAACTTTTAGTGTGACGATGCACCCCAAAGACAATTAGTGTACAATGATGGCAATGAACCATAATGCGTTTCACAGATTCAATGTCCAGTATGAACAAAGTGTAAAAAGAAAAATTTCATACGAGCCAAACCATCAAGGCACCCCTAAACCTGAGAGATGATGTAAGACAAAAAGATAAAAAAAAAACAAGGGTTCAAATGCTATCATCATTTTCAGGAATCGCTCAACAACACACACCACAGAAAAAAAAGCCTTACATGGAAGCTAGCTCCAAATGAAGGTGAACAATATCGGCGACATTCAAAATCAATAGCATGAAAACTTAACGCAAATCGTAGGTAATGAATACAACAAGTAGCGAAAAATGCTTGGCAAAAATTGTGCTTCTAACCTTCACTCGAGGAAAAACGGAAGAAAAGTTTCAACGACCGAGGAGCTTTCAAGTTACAAAATTAATCAAAGTAAAAGACCTCCCTTTTTTACGGGAGCTTCCTAATGAGAAAAAATTATTCGATTTTCGTTTAGCTGTCCACCAATTTTGGTCTAAAAGTTTTCTACCACAAAAAAATTTGAGGCTTCTCATAAGAAAAGATTTGGAGGTCTCCTATGATAAAATAAAGATAGACTTATTTCCGTCTAGCCATATACCTAGCAATTTGGATCTTCTGCTCTTACAATCTGGAAACTTGAGAGTTTCCCTAGTGCAGGAACTTATCTCCCTCCTTCTGTCTGTGAGTTAATTTATCTTTATTTTATTTTTTATTGCTAAGTTTCAAGCTCCCTAGCCGCATGGGATATGATCTCAAAAGAGCAAAAAAAGGACATTCTGTACGGACATTGGTGTGTTTAGAATGCACAACTGCGACTTATTATGTTCCTGGGTGTCAAATTTTAATACACACAAGACATGGAGAATGGGCTCACATAGAATATCATTCAGAGCATCACATTTGAATGCATTTTAAATTTCAGTACATGCTCATTAGACAAAAACTGTTAAACTAGTTATGTTTAAAGTCATAAATGGACAACAACTATGACAAGTTTTATGTTAAGGAAGCATATTTTGCTCAAATAACAAGTTTCAGTTCAACATGAAAAGCAACCTCACAGAACAAAGTAAATTACCACCTCACATAAATTCTTAAACTAGTTTGGTTACAAATTAATGAAGGAAGAACGCATTCATATTTCGAAACGCAAGGTTATTTCTGCCGTGAATTACAAAAATCCCAATCAAAGAGCTCAGAACTGACCGAGGCGTGAGGCAATGTAGCTCAGAGAAAGTAACCAAAGTTTCTCCGGTGGCAGTGAGGATAGAAGCTTTGTCCATAACTTTCTGCTGGAAGGCCTCGACAGGATCTTCCCCGGCTAATTCACTTGCAGGGATGTGGAACCTCATCTCCATCAGGTTTGTGGGAGCCTCGTCAGGCTGAAAAAAGAATTGATAAGTTCAAGTCAACTCCAGACTGCTGAGGAAATTGTTAAAGTAGATAACAAGGTGAAAGTAGCACCAACAAAATAAGGGAATCTTACAACAAACTGAAAAAGGTAAACAGTAAAATTGGTAAAGCTCATCTGAACTGCATCATTAGTGTTCTATAATTTCACCCACCACAAGCAGGCACATTCAGTCATAGGAGCTAGCAAGAAACGATGACCAAGCATTGCCTTGTAGTGCACAAATTAGTAATTTTTTAATTATAAAGTTACATCGAGCTCTCAAGTCTAGAGAGCCTTTTACTCAAATTATTCACATATTCCAAATAATGCTTCCTTGAGAGCACCACTGATAGAATTCCACTTACCCTTGCTTCATTTCAGATATTTTAAAATAGTCCTAGTGGAAACGTCAACCATCTGGACAGAACCAGACTGACAACCCTCTTAATAACCCACAATTTGTAATCTTACAATTCAAGTAGAATAAATCATACACCTGTGGTAATTTTTTGAGAGAAAAACGTATCAAGTCAGGTGTACAAACCAGCGATCAAGTAATTTTATTTCGTTTGATACACTAATACAAAATCAAAGCAATTACTGATAATTCATACCTCCATTTTTCATTAGTTCCCATACATATACCATATTATCTACACATCTATGTTAAAATCTTAAAACTTGAACAACTATGAGGGTGATTAAAATGTTGACATTATTTAGTTACAGAACTCAGTGAGCAGCTTCAAGCTCGATGGAAGAGTGAGTTGGGATTAGGGAGAGGGGGAACTGGCTTGGCTAGCTTTTCCGCTCTGTTCAGTCTTCAGTGAAGCCATGAATGAACAAAAGGTTCCTTTGAACATAGGTTGCACGCTCTATCTGAAAGATTTTACCCAAAGAAGGGGTTGAGCCCTCAGAAACTTTCACTTGTTTGGAGGTCCAGTTTGAGGATGCTACACTGTCCCAGAACTGAGGGTTTATTTGGGCCAGGAAATTTCAGACGATGGAACTCATGGTCAACACCTAAGCCTTCTAAGGTCATATCTCACAGATGACAACATCCATGGCATTAGAGAGTCTATCAAAGGTCATCACTGGGGATCGCAATTGTTAACAAAATTACTGCACAAGCAAGTATCAGCCTTGGGAGAATTGATTCTAGTATCAGCAAACCGATGCTGAATTGTGCAGCATTCTACTACCAAGACTGACGTCATCCAGGGCCTGCACTTGTGATCAACGCTCCGTGCCTAACATTCCTAATGGCTTCAATTGACAAAGGGACATCTTCAGATAAGTCATACTCAATGCTGTGATGGCGATTCTTCAAATCTCATAAAACGCTTCTATAATTAAACAAATGTACGCACACAAATTTGAGATGATCATGAACCATACAATATTTCAGCCAATTGGGAGGCAATATTTACTGCCATAGCTATCACTGGAATGTTATATATGTATCTCAAACCCTTAGTTACTTCCTAAGCGGAACTGGGCAACAAACTCGAGCCTGCAACGAAACATGGTACAAAAGAGCATCGCGTCCCTCCTTAAAATGACCAACTACCCTCAACCAACAACAGTCCTCCCACATCTACACTAACGCATAGCTGCGTCACTCACGCCCTGCCACCAAAGGCAGGCGCCAACCGCGCTCCACGCTTTCATGACTAATGACAGGCCCAAGAATCTATGGACCGACCGGGATCCCAGTCCCGATCCTGGCCCTTTGTATTGGTTATTATCCCGGTCCCGGTAATTTTCAAGAAAAAAACGGGA
>VOMN01128595.1:0-24831 GCA_014899125.1 Orchestia grillus
CCATTGCTCCTGATTACTTGTCTAACCAAAGAGCATCATTTGAGCACAACAATAGCTCCTGATTACTTGTCTAACCAAAGAGCATCATTTGAGCACAACAATTGCTCCTGATTACTTGTCTTGCCAAAGAGCATCATTTGAGCGCAACTATTGCTCTTGATTACTTGTCTTGCCAAGGAGCACCATTTGAGCGCAACCATTGCTCCTGATTACTTGTCTTGCCAAAGAGCATCATTTGAGCGCAACCATTGCTCTTGATTACCCTCGGCAGGAAACCGTGTCAGGAACCATTTCTCTCCAACGAAGCGAACTTTCCCTGTGAGTGGCTAGATTTTTTCAAATGTGTGCCAAAGTCAGACAATTGCGTTTATTTGAAGCTGCTCCTCAGACCAGTAGATTGATGAGGAAAAGCCCGAACCTACCTCCTCCTTCCGCTTAACTTCAATATTGGAATTTTGAAGTACGGACTGATGTATAAATGAAGTTTCGAATTACTATCAATACATTAAATAAAAAATACGCAAACATCTGTTGTTCTCCGTTTTTTTTTTGCGGCACTTCTAACACTGAAGGACTAAGTACCCATTTCGTCCAGAAACCCCGAACACACACTCACACACCACACACACACACCACACACACCACACACACACCTGCAATCTATCACCGCCAGCCGATGGCATCTCGCGCTCGCGAGACCGATTACAAACAGAGCTACGATCGAGAATGTTTCCTTAGATTAGACGCCTGGATGGAACTGTGCGCTATCCACCTCAGCTGCCTCTTTTCTCCATCAGAGCGCAAACCATTTCCTGTGCGAGTCGGACTGGAGTTTCCGAGGTTTGCTACTCCGAAAAAAAATTGTTGTTATATTTTCAAAAGTTCTCAAAGAAAAAAATTATTGATTGAAAGCAAAACTAAGCAATGAGTTATAAAATACTTATTGAAAATTTGAGCTTTGAATAATTAAATGATATACTTTTTAATCATGTATTGTCTTATATCTGTGTTGACTGAGTCCCATAAAAATGGGAGTCAAATGAAATGGCATTGTCAAGGTACGGAAAGTTTTTTCCGAAAACACTCGTTAGCTTTTGCTGCAGGCTGGTTTTGCTAATAAAATATTGGTTATTGGTTTTGCTGCTGAAAATAAATAAAGTAAAATAAAATCGAAGAAAAGTTATTCAATTTAGTTAAATGCTTTCTTTTATCTCTAACCCTCAAAACTATATTTTTTACAAGGAAAATCTGTAGCTTCTGTCACAGCGATAAGTCTCTGGTGGGTTGTGCCTAATTAGATGAACTACAGGCCCACACGCTGGCAAAAAGGCAAATAAATTAACGTTTCACGTCCAATGCATTCCTTAAAAGCTAGTGGGTGCACCGCACCAAAAATGGCGGGACAAATTCTTAAATAAATTCTTAAGATGCTCTCTTATTCATGTAACTCTGAGATGAAACAATATTATTCTCAGTATCACTGATACGGACTGCCTTTTCTGACAGTCTCGCTATTAATTTAGGACGCGCAGACAAACGGACGGATGGAAGGACCAAGCGAGCAATATTGGGCTATTATTATTTAATGGGATTGTACACACTTAAGAAAATGAATTCTTCAATTTAATTCTAATTTCTGTTAAACTAAATAAAAATTCAACTACGAAACTTTTTAAAACCGGTATCAACGAAAGGAAAAAATTGTTGGTACATTTAAAACGAAATTCAAATTAAGTTAATATTTTTTGGTCTAACTCTTATTTTTCATCAATTCTTTCCGGGATCGACTTACAGACGGCAAGCATCTCTATTTTCGCGTGTTAATATGCGTTTATAAAGCTTCTTGTACGGGAGCCGAATATGAGAGCTAACAACGATTTTCTATGAGTTTACGATGTTGACATTTGTAATATTTATAGTGCGATGGCTATGCCGAAATGAGAAAATCTGTTTATTTTTTCGAGCAGCAGTTATTCGGAAGAACTTTAACCTTCGCTCATTTCCGAGCATTTGGTCGTGTTTCCATTAACTCCGTGCTTCACTCTCGACTTCGTCCCATTTAATTTCACATAGACTCTAAGAGCGTTACATCGAGCAGCCTGACTCACCTCTACTTCGCTCTTGCCAGCTGCATTTTACCGCTCATGAGGTCGGCCGTTGCAACACCGTCTCAAGTCCATTATCGTGCCTTTCAACCTCTAATTTATACTACCATCAATGAAAGACTGAATTCGAATCAGGCGTGGGTATGTTTCTTTAGCAGAAATAAGACAGTTCTCACTGTAGCACATGTGGAGCGAAAATAAGTCGCTGCGATAATTTTAAAACTCCCCTCCTCAGTTCCACGTTATTTGTAGATGTCATTTTTCCGTCTCATCCCTCCTCAACGATGTCATGTCAAAAACACTTTGACCTATATTTACATTAATTTCAATTGCATTTGTCGCTGCATGAACCGTAGCTCGCACCTTCACGGTTAGCTGTCAGGAGCTGTGATGCAAATCGCAGAGCCGCGTCAGCGACATATGGCACCGCGCGCCGGCGATGGTCGGTGGACCGTTGTGGCCTGCAGCCGTTATTCTGCCACCAAACCGGTGCAGCTTGGCATAATTTTCAGCATAACGGCAGCATGACTACTAACTTTTAGGAAGGTCATTTGGTTACTCAAGACTAGACCTATTTGACACATAAGCTTTCTAGGACATATTCAAGAAACATCGTTCAATTCAACTCTAAAACAATGTTCATTCCCTAATGTGTCTCTTTGTTTCTAAGCATAACATTCTTTGAAGCCAAACTAAGGGCGTAAGAAATATGCAAGAGTGAAAACTTAACGAGCTTCTCATATGACCTACTTTTATGTTTGAAAAGCCGGACATCAATTCCCGGAGAAGCAGCGAATCTTTCCATAACATGAACTATCATTTAAGCGCTCGACGCAGGATTGCTGGAAGCGATCGCTCAGACAACCTCATGTCTTTGCGGGTGGAAAAATGACCAGAGATGTAATTGTACTGATGATTATTTCCATGATGATAACACATTAATTTTTCTAGATCAATAAGCGTGCTGCGTGGGTATTTTACATATTGCGTGCATATTTCGGTGCCATTATAATGTAATAATTAACTTATTAAATGTGAAAACAGGGAAAAAATAGGGTAAAAACATGTATGAACATCTAAAAATGTTTTAAAGTGAGAATATGTAAAAGTGGGAATGTGAAATTGCAGTTGAAGAATAGCACAACTACTATGCCTTAATTAATTAGTTAGGCAGTATTGCCATGACGCTTGCGACTCAACCTTGAAACTTGGCAGATATCGAGCTACATGTTTGTGCAAGTATGGCAGTGTTCAAGCTAATG
Source organism: Orchestia grillus (assembly GCA_014899125.1). NCBI lineage: Eukaryota > Metazoa > Arthropoda > Malacostraca > Amphipoda > Talitridae > Orchestia > Orchestia grillus. The sequence goes on from VOMN01128595.1 coordinate 3,368, forward strand.
TATTACATTTAGGCTTTGTATTTCTCTTTTGTTTCCGTCACAGATCTTTTTTTCGTGTTTATTTGCGGAATTTAATAAAGTTAATCAATGATAGTTCTTTAAATTTATGTTGATACTCATGAAAGTTTTGCTGCTCGACTTTATACTTCATGGTCTGAAATCAAAATTTATTAGTGATTTTAGAACGCTATTTCCAACATTGTGCTCAGTGCAAGTGATTATTCAGAGACAATAAACATTCGTCTTACTTGCGCCCATTGATACCGATGATTTTGCAAAACGGATACGCTGGCTGGAAGTTCTTTGTCCTTTGCGGCGACTCAGAGTCTTCTTCCCTGGCGGTCTTGAAGATCGCGGTCTCTGTTTCCTATTTCGACGGCTTCGTTTGTTGCCTTTGAGAACATCTGGTCGTCTGACTGTGTGAAGAGAACGGCTTCTCTGAAAATTTTCGGTGGCAAACGAAGTTGATGTTTCGTAAAGCTCCTTCGTTCGATTGGCCAGTTTGAGGTCTTGATAGCAGTCCTCGCAATCTGATCTAAAAATATCTTCTGCTGAGTATGACTTTCTGATACCTCTATTATGACTTTTTTTTCTGCGCCTTTGCGGATATGGTTTACGGGTGCAAGCGTATTCTTGTTGTGGATCTAATATATAAGATCGAGTAAAGAAGTTAACGCAATTATTGCAAGTTTCAGTATATTTTTTTCTGGTACTTGATTCCGACTCGTTACAAGAGTGGCAATAGAAATCTTGTACAATTGCTTCGGAAGTCCCTCGAACAGAAATAGAATCCGAAAAATCAGGCTCAGGAGTTTTAGGTTTTCCGGGTCCAAGGGACGAATCACATTTATTCACAGGCAGACTAGTAAAGTTTTCTCCTAAGAAATCATTTAACGCGATGTTCGGATTTCGTCTAGCGTGCATGACGTAGAGTTTCGAAGGACTGAAGACTGCAGGAATCGTCTGGGTGCTGCAACTTGCCACTCTTCGTATGGACGGATAAACATCGTCGAGGGAATAATCAACGTCTGGGAGATAAACCTTATGAGACATGAAAGTACCAAACTTATCAATGGGCTCCGAAGCCTTATTTCGATTTAGATCAGAAAATTTATTGTTCCCACGATCATTCTTTTGTTTAGTTTCAGGTTTGGATGTTAGATCTTTCATACTACGTCTACCGCCCAAATACAATTGATCGAGATCGCCGTGTTCATCATGATCGTCTTCAGGGGACCAGTCCGCTAAGATACCTTCATCTGACGGTCGCCTTTTCCGTATCTGCCAATTGCTTGGGGGCTCACCGCACAAGTTGATGGTTGAAGAATTAATTGAAAAGTATCCTCTCAGTTTCACTGGAGACGTTGTGTTTGAAGAATTGCTCCGGTCTTCTTTCTTTTCTTCGTTTGATTGTTTGTGGGTGCTTTTAGAATGATTTTCTTCGCTTCTTGTGTTAGGGGTTTTATTCACCTTAGAAGATTTACTTTCAATGGTTTCAGGCGCCCCACCCGGGGTCCACTGCACGTTGAAACTAGAGCCCAGAGATGAGTCGTCAAGACATGCAGCTCCTTGTCTTGTATTTTTATTTGCAGTTGCAGGATTGTTACGACTACCTCCGCAGCCTTTGGTTGCATTTCCAGAAGCAGGAAGACTTTGCAAGTCCTGTGGTGCAGCCTGCTTCTGACGAACATCCATCTGCGAATAATCTCTCTGCTGTGAATGGATAGCATTAGTAGTGCCATTTTTGTTCGCGAAAGCGTTACCGATTTCTACCCATCCATTACTATCGTCGGAGAATTTTTGTGGAGGAGCAAATGTTATTAAATGGGATGTCGTGCGTGAGTTTTGAGGTAAAACCCGATCTGAAGTTACTGGTAAGGTCTTCTTGTCATCATGAGACACAAAATTCCCATTCCCTGGGTTTATGATCAGGGGTAAGGAGACAAACTGAGATCCGTAGTGCTGTGAATGAGGACTGCCAGACAAACTGCGTCTTTTTTCTCGTAAAAGTTCCGCTTTTTGTGCAATTTCAGACGCAAAGCTGCCAGTTCTTCTATAAGTCACTGCTCTTGGAGATACCCTGGCTTGCGTCGTCGGACAAGGGTGTACGTCCCTTATGTCTGATATGATCGGTGGTATTGGAATTTGACGTTCACCGTAGTTTGTTTTAATCCTGACGTTTCTATACTGACGATTGATGACAGCAAAGTTCGCATCTGATTGAGGAGCGAAAACGGATCGAAAAGAAGTTGCTCGATTATTGTTCAACTCTAATTCGGACAAGTATTCCATATCCGTGCTTGATGTATCGATGAATTTTGATGGGAATTCCTTCACGCGGGGCTTTTCATGAGTTTCCTTTGATTGATTCTTTTTTATTTTTATGCTAGTTTTGCCTCGCTTCCTCCGCAACTTGAATGTTTTCTTCGGCTTTGAAGAAAGTGCAACTCGTTTTTTATTTAAGAGGGAGACTACTTCATTTTTACCCGAACCAGAAGATGAGTTGTCGGAAATAGAAGCTTCTCTGTTACTCTCATTAATTGCATCAACGAATCTGGCCATGAAGTCCCTCTTGAAGCGTTCGTTCATAACTGGGTCAGTATTTGGAGCTCCGTTTTGAAAAACTTCATTGAAGTAAGACGGCCAGTACTTCTTGAGCCATTGGTTTAGACTCTTTCCTTCGCGTATAATTATACTAGGAAAGTTAACAAGATCAGCTTTCAAGGCTGTAGGACACGAAACGTGAGGAAAATGATTAATTTTGCCTTTCTTTTTAGAAAGGCTTGTTTTTGATAATATTTTTGTTTCTTTGTTTTTGCGCCTTAATAACAACTCCGACACACTCATCCTGAACAGTTATTGAAATGTACCTCAAAAGTGAAAATCATTGAAACTCTACGTAAATTCGTCCTTTCACCGAATATCAGAACAAGACAAATGAATTAGAAACAAATGAATTAGAAAATTAGTAGTCTGCGTAAAAAATTCAAACCAAGTCATTAGATTTAAAATATAAAATAAGAAGTGCCAGGTGTCCTGTATCCAGAATCGAAGCGCAGTTACCTTCCGTTATTATCATAATTTTTATAAGGCCGGTGAAAATTTCATTAGCCAACTCCTAATAAATCAGAAATGATTTTCACACTAACGAGATTCATTTACAGAAAATAAGGAAACTGAGAGTAACTTTTTGACAATATTGTGGCATATTTTGGTGAAAAATTTGGGTCAGTGTTGCTCACTTAAAAGACATGTTAACATTTCCATGCAATTTCAAAAGAATAAGTTTTTGTAGCCTCTACCGCGGGTATATGAGCTCCTTGGACAAAAGTGAGTCACCTAATGTTTTCTGAGCTCCAGTTATTCCTTACGTTCATCAACGGGTTTTCAAAGTTATGACCGACGTCTAGATCATATGAAAGTACTGAAGAAACATCAGTCTTTATTCGGAGCTGGCATGGTTGGGACTTGATATATGTAGATAGATGGGTTGGATCCACAACGTTAGATCCAACCCATCTCCACAACGTTGGATCCAAAGTAAGCTGTCTTGTATGGGCAAAAAAGGGGCAGTTGCATTTGGTCAGGCTAAGGAACACTCTGTGAAGGAAGCAGAAAAATTCGCTGGTGTTTCATACCGCATTGTTATGAGGGTCTACCACCAGTGAAAACAATCTGATATGTACGGCAATTCACGGCATAATTCTTGTCGAAAAAATTTTTAACCGGGAGGGACTGTCGGGTAGTATACCGAATTGTTGTCCTGAATCGTTTTGCATCACGGATGGAACTATTGGGAAAAGTCAAGATGGCAATTCTCCTACTGTTTCTAAACGAACTCTACATAAGGAACTCCATGCAATGGATGATATATGGAGCAGAGCGGCTCTTAAACGGACGATATTAACTGTTGATCACAAGATCACTCATTTAAACTGGGCAAGAGCACAGCTTTGGCCCAGTCGTACATTGAACTGTAGAAGAGTGAAGAAATGTCATGTGGTCAGATGAATTACGATTCTGTCTCTATAACAATGATGCCCGTATTCGTGTTCATCGAAGACCTCACAAAGCCTTCAACGAAGCCTATATGCAAAGGGCGATACAAGGATGAAGAGGGTCTGTCGTGTTCTGGGGCTCTTCAATTACACAGAAGTGGCCCAGTTACTGAACTATTCGTAAAACTGCACCAGTATGGCTACATTTAGCTACAAGATAACCAAGTTTTGCAATCTGCTCAACATCTGAGAGAAGAAAGGCATGTTACTTTGCCTAGCTTTCAGGATGGTAATTGTTGGGCGCATCGGGCTAGAAGTGTTATTAATTACCTTGACATTCATTCAGAATAGGTCAGGCATTTAGAATAGTCAGCTACGTCCTCAGACATGAACCTGATAGAAAATTTGTTGAACCACCTAAATCGACAAGTCAGATGTCGAGAAAATTGCCCCCGTATTGTGGCCGCCCTGCAAGATCAGTTGATACGAGAGTGATTTAAAATTGACCATGTGTACACTAGGACACTTGTAGACTCAACGGCGAGCAGAATTACCACCATTATTCAAGCTCGTGGAGGTCCTACTCCATATCAGTTGCAGGTGAGTAATTTTTCCTCCGGGGAGCTTATTACGGCGGTCACTATCAGAGTCCTTCCAACATTCATCCACCCGATGACATTCTACATTCATAGACGCTGTCAAGGAATCTCTGAAATCTTCACTGATTTATAGCATCCAGTGTCCCTTTTGCATCATTCACTCGTCTATGCATGCACTCATCCAAATATTGGTCTACCACTCGCACGCCTGCCGCTCAAATAACCAGACCCTTATCATTTCTTTTTACGTCTCCAAGCACTCATAAACCTTTCCTCTTACGACACACATGAAATACCTCTCTCCGCGCATTATAGTACACCTAAAAGTTGATCCGACGCGAAGGTAACGTTTATTTTTGAGTTAACATCGCACTAAGTGATCTTGGGAGTAACGAGGTTTAAGAAGCAGTATTAAATCAGTCCACAGACCTGACGAAGTCACGACGCTGTGAAGGGAGCACTTGGGACAGCAGCTGACGCACGTCGTGTAAGGTGCGTTCCGAACGCCATGCATGTCATCGCTAGCCATGTTGAGGTTTATTCTCTAAGTTTTTGCTCTATTTCGGTACTTTTCAGTTCTAAATGCTGTTCATTTAAAAGTGATTTGAATATTCAGTTCACGCTCGTGCTATGCATTTTACTACCATCAGAGACAATTTAAAATTCTCAACGTAACATACGAGTCCATGCGTGTTCGTTATTGATGATGTATTGCAGCCAATCAAGCAAGATTTTTACTGGGACTCGATCTTGACGCTCAATCTTTACTGGGACACATCAATTAGGAATTTTCGTTCTGATTCTCAAGTTATTCGACGGTGTGTCCAATGAAATGAGAAACTACCAAAATATTAATTTATTCATTTGAATCGTGCGTACAGGCCACGTGCCAGATGTATGTTAATTCACAAGCAAATTATCTAACTATTTTCAAAAGAGGAGCACCCTTCACTTTTTATTTGAATAAATGAACGTAGTAGTGATGGCCCTCTATTCAGAGAAAGCAACGTACGCGACACTTCAGATGCACATCTTGCACTCGCCGAGAGTAAACTGACTTCGTCGGAGAGAGTTTGTACCTCCCGCGCGCAGGCCATTTTTGCGCTAGCATTTCTGATGCCTCTTAGAAACTGCAAGGCGATGGAAAAGTCTTGGTCGAGTAATCGGTAGCAAGAAAGGTGTGCGTCTGCCAAGGCATATGGGTGGCTGGTTTTCTCTCATGTTTGTCGTCATGGAAATCTTTGTCATCCTTTCTAACGACCACGGGGAAATCTCACAAACTTTGCTCAGCAAATGAAATAAAGTAGCGTGCGTGAATTTATTAATTTTTCCGAACGCTCAAAGAACAAACACAAAAGAAAGGGACGCCACATTCATTAAATTTTAAATAATGCTCACACTTGAAAGATTAACGAGTGAGAAGTGATACTAGTTATTTTCTGAGTTCAGCTCATTTTCAAACATAATGGAAAAGTATTAAAGAATTGACCCTATTGTTTCACTTAGGTGGTAACTAGCTATTTTATCATGTGTAACAGTTGAAATTGGTTCGATTGTTATTTTATCGCGTGAAACTTTGGTGACTGTACAGTCATAATTGGTTTAATAGTTATTTTTATCTGTGAAACTGCCGGTGGCTGTACAGTTAGAATTGGTTCTATAGTTATTTTATCACGTGAACATTATAGTGGATGTACGGTTGGAATTGGTTTCATAGTTATTTCATCGTGTTGAACTTATGATGGATGTACTGATAGAATTGGTTTTTGAAATGAACACAAGATCCCTTGGTCTCGGTATAAAATGAGTGCACTCTTAGTTTGAATCTAAAATGAATTAACCATTAAAACGTAAAGATATTCATCTAAAGAGCAACTTGCTTCAGTTCATAACATTTACCGAACTCCGCAGAAACTGTGCACTCTGTTACGGACACAGATTGAAATCGACCTCACTTTATTTCAAGCTCAAACAAAACTCAAATGAAGCGAGTGAGCTATCAATCAATTCTTACGCTCATTTACCACATTGATTAATTTGCAAGTTTTCTATTTCCTGCGAAATTGCACGACGACAAACGCATCACGCCCCCCATACATAACATTTGGGGCCTTATGTTGATCAGTGATGCATTGCAACGCTTTGTGTGCTGCTTTGTTACGTAGCTGGGAACTTCAGCTCGGTGAAAGCCGCTTACTCAACACTGAAGAACAGTGAAACTGCTCCCGATGTGAGCGCAGGCGGTCGCGCACGGCGCTCTCGCGGAGCGCGTACGAGCGCAAATCTCTTGGACGCAAAACCTGCGGGTAAAAATCTCGCGGAAAATTCGACATATGGCACTGTTTTGCATCAGAGGAGCTGGTGAGCGGCAGCGTCTGTAAATAAATGTGAAATTTGAAGCGCATGACGAGCGTCAGCTCGAAAGCTGAGGGAATGAGCTATAAACTTAAGGCTCAGCTGCAACGCGTCTGTGGGAAACTAGGAATTTTATGGCGCTCTTCAAGAGGTAAATTATTCGAGTTAACTCGAAATTAGTAAATTACGGTCGGTTTTCATCCTCATCACAGTGTTTTGAGTATGGACTAGAATGATAAAGCACGAATGCTAACTCATTTGCGGTTCTTAAATTTGCCATTTCAAGCAGCATAAAGAGTAATCATATCATAGATCACAGTTGCGTAATTTTCTAAATAATGACCATTCTTGTCTGGTTAACTTAAATGAAATGAAGCTTAGATGAAAAATTGAAAAAAAATTAGGGAATATATTACTTGATTTATATATTAAATTGAGTCCCAGATTTAAAAGAGAAGGAAAAATTCTCAAACTGATATAACGGAGATATTTTTTAGCTTAAACTGTATTGGCTTTAAAATAATCAGATAGACTGTCGTATCATCTAGGTCTATACCAGAATTCTCGAGGGCTTTAGAGTTTTGGATTTACTATTTTTATGACAAACTCGAAAATGAGTTCATGGGACATATCCAGGTTAGGTTTCAACGTGCTAATCTTAAAATAAATTTCGTATTTTCTAACTTAGAAATGCCAAATTTTATTTCGGTGGAATTGTTGATCATTTTCCCTTTTATTGTTTTAAAATCAGCATAATTCTCAACTTTTATAACGTATACAGTATCCATTTTTAGAATACAGAAGTATCTTATAAAAATTAGAAACAGCTTAAAAAAACTGGCAGCTCTCACAATCTGTAGCGTAAACCAGTTAATATTTTTTGGTCACCAAGTTTGCTATCATTCTAAGATGACACAACTTTACGCAGTACCTGAGTGCACCGCTGTCTCCCGAGGTGCAATAAGAAAAGCTTTTCTGTCCCAAAATATCGGTGTCAAAAATGGGGCTACGCCCAATTACACAGCTATTCCTTACTAAAAGGCAGCTTTAGGTCGACGTTTGCCAGTCACCAATGCGTAGGCCCGAGAATTAAAAAGAGATGGACGAAAATATAAGATTTATTAATTTCATGGTTTAGAAGTAAACTTTATTCGTATTTACTCAATATATTTGTCATTTTGATTGCATGGTATTGACTTTTAAAACTTTCATTTTTTCTTCAAAATATTGAAGAGCGATGGTAGGTATAGATTTGTTCGAACTTACAGATGAAATTTACGTATCGAGAATATTCTTTCCATTACTTTCTTGTAAAAATCACATTGATTGGATTCTTTTGAGCTTTTATTTAGAGTTCTACGGAAGTAGCTTTTCATTGGGTTATTCGGTACGTAATGGCCTTTTCAAAAAGTCTGTTTTGAAAGTAGATTTCATCAAGCTACAATTTACCGAATGACTGGCGCATTCTTTAATAATAATCTTCCTATTTTATTTCGAAATTGTTTTCAACGTGAATGTCCCAATAACTTTTGAGCGTGAAATGAAAAGTTTCTAGTTTACTTTCCTGGCATGAGTTCCTGACTGGTCACAGACTCACAGTACGTCCCAACCAGCTGCCAATATCAAAAGTAGACCAGGAGAAGGCTCCACAGGTGATGGGGCACTTTGCTTTGGGTTTTCCACGGAAATTGGGCACAAATATTCATTGATAGGAATGCATTGCCGTCCTCTACCTTTATCCTCATGGTTCTCATCACCACGCTGAAATTTCTGAAACACCTTTGTATTATCCTATTACTTATCCTTCTTGTCCTACATTCCTCCCCGCCCCATTGTCTATTGAAACTGGCAGCTGCTTGGGAAGCATCGTGACCAAACCAAATCTCGTGCAAGAAAACTGAATGAAAGTATTATTTTTTATGTTTTAAATGATGGGCTCATTGGCTTTAATAATGTTTTCTGGAGTACTTATGCATAATATTATTAAATAAATGTATTACATTATAACTGTATTGAGGCTTTTTATAATATAATAAAAATCTTATGATAACCAATTTCATAAAAGGTTTCCAAAATGGCCAATATTTTCCAAACAATCTATTACTTGCACAAATTTAGAGGATCTACGCAGTGAAACGGTCGAAAAAAAGATATTGAAGTCTATGCAACTTCAAAGTACTTTCTCTATGTTGTTTAAGGAAGAAAACTTATATTTACAGGCGGTACTGCAGAAAAAGCTCAAAGTAAATCTGCCAGGGCTACAAAAATTTACTCCTGAATCACGAGAATTATTAAATTATTAACTGTCCCTAGATTGGACCCCTAAATTATTCTTTTCACTATCAAAGAAAGGACTTCGGACAACTCGGATTTACAATTTAGTCGAATAGAAAAGACGGGTTTTCAAACTCTCCTTCGAACAAAACAGTTTACTTCCCGTCAATATGTAATTATTGGTGAATACAAGCACGCATAAAATTCATACTTTTAACTCCCTTACACTGCATTTATTGAATGGTGTATGATGCTATTTTATATTGTTCACCACTTATGATAAAGGCTTAGAAAAAGGAAAAAATATGATGTTACAATGTTTCGAATTTTTCCTTTTAATGACTTCGGTAATTTACAGTGAAAATAACTTTGTTGAAATTACTTCCAAGCGCCAACTTGCCCTAATTGATTACTTTTAAGATTCGAAGACTTTGTATTCTCTACATTATGGGGCTTTATATTTAGTATCAACGTAGCGATGCACAAGTGCGAGCCTTTATTAACTCGAGTGGAGTGCGCGCTGCAGATGATCGCTCAGAAATATTGAAGCACGAGAAAATTGGGGAAACTTAAGATTTGGTGTAGTTTCTGCAACACAATTACGCATGAATTTCCAAACTATTTTGAGAAAATGAGCAATTTGGAGAAACAAAGTTATTGCTCAAAATGTACGACTGAACAAAAATCTCAAAATAGTGTATTGTCGTAGTCAATATTAATTTCAATCGTTGTGGTGATGCTAGATGACAGTTAAAATTACAAATGGTGAAGTCATCATATTTATATATTAATATACTATTAAAAATGAGTATTTACAGCATTCACCCTAGTAATTCGTGCCTGGCGCATAAAGTTAGCATATTTTTTTCGAAATGGCCTGTAGAGGCGCGCAGCACACGCCGCGACAGGTTTTGCACCGACCGGAGCAACGATTTCGAGAAATCACAAATAAATCCTGGAAAAGGAGATGGAAACTGCGGTTGAGGTATGGACGAATGACGGCATAAGAAAATAAATGTTAAAATGAAGATTCACTCAACAGTTGCGATAAACCAGTATGACGCAACAGTTGTTTAGTGAGTAATTTTTAGAGAAAGTATAATTTCAAGCATGCTTTTAGAATAATGCTACTTCAGTTAGCCCAAAATTTAGAATTTTGCTCTGTTATCTACAGTAAATTCTGTTTGTTCCACGATTTTTAACATACCCACCCATAACACAATTAATTTATATGCTGATTTGGAAGGGTAACCTCTTATTTTCACATTGAAAATCAAACACCGAAAAATGATCTAGTAGGCGAGAGACGAAATGACGTGTTATTTTAAACCATACATGAAGGAAGGGATCTTTGTCTTTATATGAACAAGCGGTTCTTAATGGGGTCAGCGGCGACAAGTAAATGCTTTCTGAGAATTGGAATGACATAGTCTAATAATAATTTCAAACAAAGTTTTATAGTTTGTACTTCTTATTAGCCCGCTTTTATAGGTAAGAAATCCAGCGCTTGGACTTAAGTGGCATTGAAATCGATTGTCGAGTTTAAATTGTGCTTACACCCAGACACGCTTTAAGCACAGAAATGTTCACAGCGTCATCTAGTGCACTAACATCTTTCAGGCATCTAGGGTGCCTACATGTTCTCAGCATTATTTAGTACTCCGACATGTTCACGGCGTTACCCAGCGCACCAACATGATCACAACGTTACCCAGCGCACCAACATGATCACAGCGTTACCCAGCGCACCAACATGATCACAGCGTTACCCAGCGCACCAACATGATCACAGCGTTACCCAGTGCACCAACATGATCACAGCGTTACCCAGCACACCAACATGATCACAGCGTTACCCAGCGCACCATGTTCGCAGCGCTATATAGTGCACCATGTTCGCAGCGCTATATAGTGCACCATGTTCGCAGCGCTATACAGCGCACCATGTTCGCAGCGCTATATAGTGCACCGACTTGTTTAAGGTACCTGTAGATGAAGTGCATCGACTGACGAGCAAAACAAAAGGGAAATACTTGTATCTTCCCTCACAAGTTAGTAGAGGTTAGCTACTCAAGATTAAATTAATTTCATTTTCATAACTATCCCGAATAAGTTCATCTTTAAAATTTCATTACATAAATAAAAAATATTAGTTACGACTTCTCTTACATGTATACCTATTTACCTTTCAATTAATTGAAGGTAGATGAATGGCAGGAAAATATATCTGAACTTTGTAGATTAAGGTATACAATAAAAAGACAAAAAAAATTACTCAGAATAATTTCTCTTGAATTAGAGTTACGCGCAGTAAAGGACCATAAAACTTCTCATCAGTCTTATCGACCGTCGTGACATCATTTCTGTTCTCATTAATGCTTGGATACAAACAAGACCGACGGTCGTGAGTGCTTGGCCAGTTAACCTCCGTCCTCTGTAAGGTACCGCAGTTGGTAGAGGACTCCGGGGCAACCCACTAGAGAAGGAGGCGATTTAATTTTAGGGAAGTTGTGAACCGTAACAATGTCGGTTCCTATCACGCTACATGCAATCCATGAACTAACATGAATGATTGAACGTGAGTTTACGATTTACTTAGGATTATGTAAACTTGAATCTTCGTGCTTGTGTTCTAGGGACCTGCTACCATCCCAGGGAACTTAGTCGATCGATCGTCATTGTTCCGAATTCGTGAGGAGAAAATACTTTGTAACAAGTCGAGCCATGCTGGTCGCCGATTAATATCGTGTATTGTATAAAAGACGTAGGTTTTCGCTACAGGTCTTTCATGTATGGATTGCAAAAATATCGAAATCAAGAGGTTAAATATCTGTCTCACCTGATATTAAGCTACAAAGCACATTCGCATTCAAACCATTCTTGAAAAGGGTGAAAGAAGAAACGAACGGTACACACACACATGTGTTTCAGCTACCCAGAAAGCGTATCATCGAGTTAGGGGAAGTGAGCTCAGTTCAATGCAGGAAGGAGAGTAGCGAACGGGTGGGAGAGAGTGAGCACCTGGTGCGTGTTCCAACACACGCGACAGCGTGTTTTAATGCGGCGCTAAATGCCTGAGCACGGCTTTGGATAACCGTCTTTACTTCCCTTCGATTGTGAGGATAGGAAGTATTCAGCAAAGTAAATTATTTGATTTGCATTTGATCGCAATCCACTGATAAAAAATTCATTCGAATAATGATAATAATTGATTAAGAATAGTTATTCACATTCATATTACAATATGAACACTTAATCGCGATAATTTAGCACTTTATATTTCAAGATATAAATAAAATATTGAACCTATCTCTCCGGAAACTTGGATACATGAGGGACAGGTATCTTACAGAAAAGTTAATAATACCATTAATAAATTATTAAGTTATATTAATATTACCAATTTAATAAAAAAATTAATATGCTAGGGATTGACCTAACGAGCGTCTATATCTGTGCATGCATATGCACGTGTATTTTCTGTGAACAATTATGACTTTAGCGAGAGTGGTTTCTTGAACAAGGCACTAAATTTCGATATCAACTTAAAATACTCTCGCATGATATTTAATGAACAAAATCTTGACTCGGATTAATCAGTAAACTAATGACACTAAGAGAAGAAGTCTTTGCTTTGTTTCATGCAAGTTAATTTACAAAAGACCTAATACATGCTGGCCCAAAAGTAAGGCACTCTCACTGATATCGGTAGCACTGATACGTTAACAAATGTTTAGGACACAATTTCAAGAACGGGTACCTAAATTTTGGGTCATCCTGCACATGACGTTCGGGATAAACTTTTTTCGAGCTAAGACAAAATGTTGTTGAATGGTTTTCATATCAAAAAAACAGTTTCACAAATGCCGCTGATAACCTAGAATTTCCCACTGAAGCCAATATCTGACCCCAGCAGCCATGGTACTCGGAAGTGTCTCATTTTCCCCCCGAGGGGAAGCGCTGAGCAGCTCGTACGCGAGAATTCTCTCAGGAGTGAAAGGGTTCTTGGAGCATTTGAATGTATAGCATTGACACGGTACGATTTTCATGACTTGAAAGTACATTGGCCAGTGATTTCAATTTGTTATGGGGTTTATATGTAGTGTCCTTCCAAATGTAATCTGAAAGGACCTTCGAACTAAAGTGAGATGTGATGCAACATGGAGAGCTTCAGGTTTTTTCATTGAGCGGCAGGTACGGATGTATTCGTAGAAAGGCAAATTTGTTACATATGTTTTAAAATTTTAGCGTGATGCCTAAGCCATGTATCTGGATGGCCTGTGTCGTTTTAATTCCTTGCTATGTCCCTAGAAAATAATCCAATTTACACCTAAATTATATCATAGGATTATTACCATCATCTAACAACGTGCATGCCATTTGAGCTCAGGAAGGAAAACAATATTCTCATTAACACAACTGGACAGAAGTTCTACAGTTGTGAGTAGTTTGGAACCCGCGTGTTTGTGATGAACTGTTACACAATATCTCCTTCACTGGACTCCGAATTGAGAATTCAAACCACGTACAAGCATATACTTCGATTCTGGATACTTCCATCAGCGACTTTGACAATCAGAAATCAGTAAATTTTACTAATAAATAGAAATAGTAAAAATGTGTGCTGGGACAGTTGAACTAATCACCATGTAAACGGTAAAACGAGGGAGATTTTGCTCAATTTGTCCCTGAGCAGCGCTCAAAAATAAAACTATATGCGAGTACCTTCCTACATTCGCTAGACAAAAGCTGCAATACCTTGTAAAGCGGGAATTGATGCCCCCCTGACTCACTGCTTCGTCAAGTTTATCATGAATTTCAGCGTCCACTGAATACCGATGAGTCACATAAACTGTTATTTTGGAGTACTTCAAATAACTGACGAGATGATCACGTTTCAACTCAATTGTGTATTTGCAGCCCAGTATAAAATATCACAGTTCTCTCATTTGTACTCCGATTTCAAGCCGTTACGTTTACAAAAACATTCGCTAGAAATAACTAATTTGCCAAGTTTCTCGGCCGTAGAGGCAAAGTTGTTGAATTCGAACCTATCAGATGTTATTCTCTGCAATATGTACGAGAAAATCCATACTATGCCCTGCTCTCTGAGGTGAGAGCGATGTCAGCGTTACGCATTACATGTTCTTTTTAACGCCTCCTCAAGATTTTATCCGGTGCCATGAACAATTAAAATTTACAATTATTAGTTCGAAATGTTCATTTGCCCTCGTGCAAATGGCCAGAGGATGTATTCACATAAAAATCATATTTCTTTCATCTTCATGGACGTTTCGAGGGGCTGGAAAAGGCCATTAACTTGCTGTTGAACACACTCTTTTGAACGTAGGGTTAAGAATATTTTTTTCATTGGTTCTTTTGGTTCACTGTCATATTGGTCCATAAAAGCACTGTATACTCACAAATGTTCATACCTCAGCCACACAAGATAAAAAATGTCCTGAAGCACCCTTTCAATACCGCGTCCTACGACATAGTTTTCATGGTTCGAGCTGCTTCCACCACAGAGTCGCACCAAGCACTGGCCCCTAGAGCAAGGCCCTCTGTGTCCCAGCTTCCCCCCATACTGTCGTCACGGCACCGACACTCCCGTGCGTAGAGTCCAATTTTCCACTTGTATGCCGAGGTTGGGACGTCAATATGGGATTATGCTTATCGCCCCGTGGGAATGAGGCTCTATGGGATACCAGTTTTAGGACACAGCCGGTGAAGTTACCTGTTGTATTACAGGTAATAATTCTTCTTGAAGAGAGTTTCGAAAGGAACACAGAATTACGAATATGCAACCGGAAAATAACAAAAAGTAATTTAGAGTCAATTGCAAATGATATTAAAGTCGTCATCTGGATCGTCTTTAGTTATATTTTGCATTATATGTATCTGTCCAGTACAATCCTGCGTTTAAAAGTAAATAGGACGAAAAACAAGCAATGCGAATTGGTCAGAGTCACAGAACGCAAATCGAAACAACTGAAAGATTTTGTACTGCTTTTTTCGTACTGCTTTAAGGACGGTGCGTAAATTGCGCATCGTTCCACCCCCCTCAGCTCGGGTGACAGCCTCACGAGTGGCTCAATTCTCCGTCATACTGGACATGTGACAGTCGCGTTCGCATTACGTCTGCCATCAGTGCTGCCTTCAGCTCCAGGTAGATTGAGCATGATTGTTTGAGGGGAGCTTATACCCTGTACGTACCGTTTAAAAATTGGAAGGAACAAGTGTTCTTTCACTCGAAGGTGAATATAAGCATGAGATTTATGAAGTTCAGAAGGTAGTAGAAACGTAATCTCCTTATTCCTACCTTTCCTGATATCGAAAGTTTCTTGTAGGAAAGAAATTTCTTAAGTTTAGAACTTTTACCATCTTAAACAGTCAAAATTTTCACCATAATACCAAACTAGAATGCCGAAAAAAATTGCAGGCTATAACGCTCTTATAATGAGGTTCGAGGAGTGCATCCAGCCTTCTGAAGGAGACGCTAAAAAATCTACATATAAGTTATAACTTCATCAGATTAAAAACCACACTTCAAATACTAATACGTAAGTCTACATATGCGAATGCTAACCAACTGCATAAAAGTGAACTAAGTTATTCACGTCTTGGCGAATGTAATCAATTCAACCGTTCACTCTCACCAGCTGCTGTGCATGAGCATCAGTAGCGATGTTCGCATGGGAGTGTCGACTGGTTGTGAAACATGTAAACATCGTCGTCAAGTGCGACTGTAGAAATGATATTATGCACTGAGGAGATCCTGTTGTGATTGCCTTTCAATTCTCTAGTATTTAACGTTCGTAAAATATTCCCGAGTCTTACCAATAATGTATCGTTTCCCAGCGGTAAAACGCAGAGTTATAGTGCCGTTATCAATCAACTCCTGCAGGCGGCAGGCTTGATGTACGTATTGGCAAAGTCAATAAGACGGTTGTTTTTCATTGGTCTCATAATATATTTAAAAATTTGATATTTTTAACATAGAAAAAAAATGTATTGCAGTGAAATAGAATGTCGGAAGTAGATACATCCAATGACACTAAAAATCATGCGCAGACGAAAACTAAAAATACGATTTTTTCGGAGTCACACCAAGTTCGATGTCAGAGTCATACTGTTATCTCTCGATACATCCCCAGGCTGCAGGCACACGCCAAATCTGCCCTCAGAACGACCAGAGAGATCGCAGTGACCCAGTGAGAGGCGTCCGTTGCAGACCTAAACGAGAGCTCGGTCGCGCACTCGGCAGCAGATGGTCACTGCATTTCATACAGTTATATTGTCCAGTGCGTGAAAACTCCTGTCATCTATCCCTTGATAACACTCAGAGGGCAAAAAACTGAAGAGAAGTGTTACGAACATCTCATCTGCAAAGAGGAGGCAGCGTCACAACGGAACGAAATGATACTCAGTACTGCCTGAATGGACACTGGTTAATTTCAAATTAATTCTGTTTTGCTCGACCAATATAAACGTTCTACTAATGCAAAACGTGCGAAATATGAAGCTGTTCTTGAGTCAGCAACAAAATATAAGATTGAAATAAAGAGTAGCGCGGAATCTAGAAATCAACGAACGTGAATTATATCAAACATTGCTATCCAAGTACTGTTAAGTGAGGACTACGGCGAGCTCGATAATTTCATATGATTATTTATGAGTATGTAATTCCTGCTTCACCGATGCTCAGAATTACTCATTCTCCGTAGTAAACATTTTCAACTAGTTTGACACTTTTTTAGTCGTTCAATTTCTAATTGGAATGTTTTATTATGTTTTATTTGCATTATGCTTCATTTGCACTTATTTTGGTATATATAATTATTTTTAATTTGCACCCTGGGTAATGGTTATAGTAAGGTAATATTGCACAGTTGAGAAACTTGAACACAAAGCCATGGTTTCGACCGTAGAGTTTAAGTAAGAAGACGCATGTATCTTTGTCCAGAGCACAAGACTTTAAAAGTGTATATTAAATTGAACTGCATTAACGAATCTAACATTTGCAACAAATTCGTGCTAAACTGTAACGCCTGTAGACCAACTGAGCAACGAATCATATGTACAACGTATTGCTCTTCATCACGCAGCCATCCTTCGTACCGTTGGGTAATGCGAGGAAACGGAGTGCACGACAGGTGCGTTCGCGCCTCATGATGTACGAACGCTGCTGGCGACTCGGCTACAACAAGCATACGTGTTGCCGTGTAAAGACAACGAAAAAGAATTTGTGATAGTGCGTAGAGCAGACTACTGATTTTGCTCAAAAATAGTTAGAAGTCGCAGTGCCTCTCCGGACTTGATCCTTCACAAGTATGTATGGGCCCGCAATAATTTTCTTAAATAAATTTTTGACTAGGTTTCCTCCCCTAATTTTGGTTGATCAGATTACCAGTGAATTTTAACTAAGGAAGTTGATGCATAAATCATTACATGTTTTTTCAAGGTGATGTTAAAGTGGGTGGAAAACATGTTGTGATCCATGTTCGGCCTACCTTTCGTTTGTCCGTTTGAGGAACCCTGCAGTATTCGTCGGGCAACGAAACTTCCTGCCGCATATTCCTGGTGGATGGCGCCATCTTGAATTTTGAATCCTGGAATTGTGTGGGTGGTCATCTTAGGCTGCGGTGTTGTACCAGAAGCTTTGTACTTCTTCCTAGGTGGAGGAGTGGGCCTGGCAGGCATATCTTTCACCTCGTTGTTACTAAAATCATTGTTGACTTTTTCTGGCACGGAATCTGTCTGTGCTGCCATAGAAGCTGTACGGTTTCTGTCATTGGATGACAGGCCGGTTTCCTTTGAATGGTTGTCATGGTTTTCAGGGGCCGATACGGCTAAGTCACTGTTTTCGGATTTGAGCAAGATATCTTCTTTGTTTTCGCTAGCACAGTCTGAGTGTGACCCATTTCTTTTCGGTACGGTCTCTGTTTTACTAGTTTTTAAAGTGAGCTGTTTCCCGCTGGATTTGCTTCTTTTGAAAACGATGTTATCATATAACTCATTTTTGTTCGTTTTTTTCTCCAAGCTTACTCGCTTTGAGCTTGCAAAGCTAGAGCTTAAAGATCTCCTTGATTTATTCCTCTGAACAGTGTGGTCGTCAGAACTACTCGAGTACTCAGGAGTCCTTATAAGGCTCGTTAAGCTGCTGCGTGAACCGGAAGACTTCAATTTTCGACGCTTTTTTTCATTTACTCCATGACTTTGATTTGCATTTTGCAAGCCACAACTCTTCTCCGACCCTAGGCTTGTAGGCTGACGAGATGAATCGTTATGACTTTTATAAGTTGACGATAGAGACTTGCAATTAGTTTCCCTCTGGTTCCGCTTCAACAGTTTTCCGTTAGAGGTTTTCGGAGGAGTTCTCTGGATTCTATCGAAAGCGCGAAAAGTTTTGGACTTAAACTCATTTGACAATTGTCGTTTGTTGTCACTGCTGTCAATATTGGCAACGTATCCTTTGGAGACCAAAACGGCTGCAATTTCCTTAAGGAGCGAGTCTCTGCTGGATTCATCAGCCTGTTCTAATTCGATCGAGTAGACTTCAGGGACTTTATCCAAAAGACTCTTTCCTTCTTCTATTCGATGATTTTTCTTCTCACTTTGCTGGTCTCTCATTATTTCGTTTCTGATTTGCATTTCTACGGCTCGTATTCGTTCTTCAATATACTCTTCGAGTAGATCTTCCGGAATCAAGTTGGCTTGGTACGCACCTTTGGCTGATGAGTCTGCATGTTCCTCAAACGTCTTTTTTTTTCCTGCAACATTACTGTGCTTACGATGACGGTGCTGCTCAGTCCGACGTTCGAATTGTTCGCTCTCATCAGCCGTTTCATCGCTACCTCTTACGTGAGGAAACTTATTTTGGTTGCGTTCATCAAGGATTTTCTGTCTCTTGCGTCTGTTCATGGTTGACACCATGCTTCTGTTGACAGAGTTGAACAACGCTTCATTTTCGTCGGGCGAGGTAACAGATTTTGTATGTATACGATCATCCAAAACTTCGAATAGCGTTTCTTCATAGGTTAATTCATCGTATGGCGACTGAAGATCAACTCGGTTGAATTCGTCTGTTGAAGTGAATCCCATGTCAAACCTGCTGTCTACCGTTGACATGGTTCCTATGCCACGCCGTCTATTTTTTAGATTTTTTTCCAATTCCGAGGAATTATCATTGAGAGGCAAAAGATGTCTGTGAGTTTGCATGAACTGTTTCGAATCGAAATGACCTTCAAAATCGCTGCTTTCCTGTAAATTACTTTTCCACAAAAAAGAATTTGGGGGAAATTCAACTTCGTCTGAAGTTGCATCTTCTTCCTCGAGGTTGGGAATTATCTGCCTCTTCAGGTACCGAGTTCCTTTCAGAGTTTGGTCAGGTTTACCATGGAAATGGTGCTCATCCATGCTGACAGTCTCCGTGTAGAAAAAAGTTCGAGTTTGGATGTGCGGATTTACAGTTTCAAATCGCCTTGCCTTCATACGTTAGTATTGTTTTAATTCTGAGGCAGATTTTCATTGTCCTTTTCGTATATCTACGTAACATATGGTAAGGAGAAATTATATATTAAAAGTTAATTCTATGTATATATATATAAATAAGAATTCATTGATTAAATGTAAATATATTTACGGATTATTCCTACCTATGAATTCTCGCCGAGTCCTGCACCGATAAACAGCTGAAATCTACAGAAAATAATTGTCCAGGTCTTCTCGAAACACTTTGAATGAAGCTTAATGCTCAAATACATTAATACAACATGATAAAAACAAATACAGTGTGTTCACTAAACTTCAGTTCACAAGGAAACGCTCTCATCATAAGTTGCTTTTCATCTTTTTTTCCACAGGTTCCCAACTCGCTAGCTACTGCTCGTAATTTCATGGAGGTGGCACTCACATGTAGTTTCAAATTTATCAAAGATCAATTAACGAGAATACTGGCAAAAGAAATCACTAAAAAATTTTAGCAGCACAAAAAATCCATGTACACTGCATTTTTCAGTTTCTTCTTGGGAAATATCCGTTCACTGTTACGTGATATATTATAAAATTATTCAATTGGAGATTATGTACTGAACTCTGTAAAGGCCAGAGGAGCAGCGATGTAGTAATCCTAGCTATGTAAAATGTTCACAACGATAGAAATGTCAACTCAAATTGAGAATTTAACATTTCGATCTTGCTATTTCTGGAATTTTGAGGAAATTTAGGTTGGTTATTCAAGTTTCAGCCAAGTATTTTTCAATGCAAATATTTACCTTTTACACCACCAATGTTAACACTTTGTTCCGCTTGTAACTCATCAAGTGATACTTAGTTTTCTCACAAGAAGATAAACGAACAATACCTCGTAATTCAATTTGCACAATTCTCACTTTACGACTCTGATCGTAGGTCACCGCTCTATTTTTAAACCGTTCTGAAATTAGAATATCGGTGTTCTACTTTCGTCAGTGCGGTAATTACACACACAGAATAGAACCTCGTGTTGAAATAAGATTTTCAGAGACTTGACGGACGCCAGAGGGTGCGACGGCAGGGCTCTGAACGTGCCACGACGTGAGGCGGCGGCGCAATGGAGGCCACCTCCTCACCGACGCTCAATGGTCTCTTGTGACCAACAGATGGTCGTAGGAGTGTAGCGCTACTCTGACGCGTCACCACGTTCCTTTAATGACTGATAATCTGCAAAAAATCCTCCGATTTCCTACATTCTTTACGACTTCGAAGACTTACTCTGGAGTCGAGTACAGATTAGTGTTTAAGCTCTCCTACACGTACTGGAGCTTTTCACAACAGTTGCGTTGCATCCGATAATTCTTCCTTCGAAAGCAACTTGTCCCATATTCGCTGAACAGACTTACTGTGAAAGCGTTTTCGAAAGTGGCAACACAAAATAATTTGAAAGCAATAATCACCCTTCGTTAGTATATGCATATGTTCCTCATTTGCNTTGCTGTAACGGCCGAGGTAGCGGCTTCTCGCACTTTTTTGCTCGAATAAATTACCAGAGCTGCATGGATATTACCCTTTTACCATACGAACGTAAAATTTCAGGGATGAGTTTTCGGTAAAATTTCTCAAAGTTACTCTTGCTAGAGGCAGCTGGACAAGCTCCGAAGGAACTCCAGAGGGACTTATTTCGGTTAATAGCGTTTCTTCTACTAAACATGAATTCACGATTTTACCGTGAAACTAACTCTTCTTCTCTACAGGGTGT
>VOMN01128639.1:0-11996 GCA_014899125.1 Orchestia grillus
TATTTCTACTTGTTCTCGGCCAAGAATCCGGCAATTGGGCTGATGAACGGGCTCATTACCTCATAGTATTGGCAGCCACGACCTTCAACAAGCTCAACACAAGCTCGTGTTGAGGCAGGATGACCCAAGGATGTTCAGGCGTCTTTTAAAATAAAACCTATATAATTTTGCTGTAAGTTGAATATTGCGTTGAGCAGATCAGAAAGCACCTCGTTCAAAAGCTGTTCAGACCGTAATGATCACCAGGTATTGAAACAAAAGACGAAAAAATANGAGGAAAAAAAGAAGCAAAATCTACGCAGATTTTCGTGACAGGTACGGTTGAATTTGGCGCAGGTACAACAGGGGTCGGACTCGTTTAAGCAGCGCACCAGGCCTAACAAGGTCAATAACTTGGCTGACGTCGTCACCTGACCTTCCCTCACTAGAGAAAAATTCGGTCCTGCTCCGTCCCCTCGATACGAGCGCAAGTCCCGTGATGTCCTATAGTGAAACGCTCCCACTCAGCCATCTAGACCAGTGTGTATAACTTCATCCCTACATAATACACATCGGTCTTTGATTCAAATTTATGATAATTTATCTTGTATAAACACAAGTCTATACGTGTGCTACGATCATGTCTGCATTCTTTGTTCAAAAAGAATTTTTTGTACGAACGGTTATTTCTAATGATTGCTGTTTTAACTTTAATTTTGAAATGTAGTTAAAGAATCATTTGAAATATTTACCGAGAAACAAAGGCTTTTATAGATCGTCGCCTGAAAGTACCACACTGCTATAACGAGTAACAAACTATCATAGTTGAGTTAGGAACAGTCAAAAAGTCAAAATTAGAGGAGATGGTTACAGAACTGAATGCAAACCCCTCTCTCCCGTAACTGAGGTGACCTAAGGTGAACAACGACGTCAAACTCGAAAAAATAAAATATGACAGTGGAAAGTTGCACCCATAGAAGAATTAAAATTGACAAGGTTTAAAAGAAAAAACTAGCAAGTGAAATAAAAAATGCAGGATTACTGCTATCCTGATACTTAAAGGAGAAAACTACAACAATAAATGGCCAAAAGTTTCAAAAACAAGAACTCTTCGATTTATCTTAAATGAACCGCGATTAAAAAAACAAGGTTTCAAATAAAGGTTGAATTAATGAAGTGGAATAAACCTTATAATTCTGCTCATATGTAGAACTTTAGTGAATAAACGCCAAAAATTCTTGAAGGAAGTTGACATGTCAAGAAGTGTCTCTCTCACCCATCGACATAAGAACATAAATTTACAGAGACAAAAAAGTAAAAAATTATACTAATCACGAAAAGAAATGAATCAAGTCGTCTTTTATGATATTCATTAACAAGCAAATTACATTATTTAATATATATCACAAAGGAAATCTGCAGGGCCATTAGCTCTACCACCTACAGCATTGTTTCATTCAAACGACTGAAATGAGAGAACTGAAAACGCTCTACTTCACGATTAGGCGCTAATTGTAACGTATAAGAATCGAATTGGTAAAATTTTCTAACGCAACTTTCGAAAGTAACCGCAGAATATTGAAGACCTGACAGAGTACACGTGCTTGAACTGAATTACGAAGCCAAGCACAGGGGAAGACAGAACAAAAGGCAATACATTACAGTAACGAACTATTCAAGGAGAAAGTTCCGTGCGTCTACCTTTCAAATCGCTCGATTCCCGAAGCAAAGCATGGATGAGAAATAACAAGAAAAATAGACAATAATTGTGTCCCAACATCAGCACCTGCATTCCTGTCCAAACCCCAAGTCTGTGACCGGATCATAAAGGTGAAGTACCGCAGTACGTGTTCATGGACAAGAAAGATCTTACCTCTTGTGGCCAAAATACCTCGCCGAGTTTTACCAGCACCTGCTAAACACCCACAAGTGCAGGTAACAACGTGTTACTGCCCGCAAAGTAGAAGAGCTTAACAATGAGCTGGACGAGCGGCATAAAGAAAGCTCAGCAGGGTGTAGGGACTTGGCATGGAAGTAAGCTATATAAATGCATAAGGAGATACCATTCTGCCTCGGCTGTACACCAAAATTCACCGATACGAGACCCGAGTTTAAAGAGCGTTTAATGGGACAGCGAAAAGAAACCAAGCCACGATGAAATATGGTTACGAACAGCTTGCTACTACTAACCAAAAATGAAGTGCGACAACTAAGAATAAACACACACTACCACGAGTTTCGCCTAAACTGCCAAAACGGAGAGTACGCAAATTAACATTCCGTACGCTTATGAAGTACTGGGTGTGTGTATGCATTAATGTTTTGGTCTTGTACCAATTTTTGTACAATCTCAAGCCTTCACACGGCTCTATCTCGTGAAGGTGAAAAGGGAGAAAAGGTCATAAAAACTTTGAATGAAAAAACACAAAAACTGGAAGAAGATTAAAAAGAGGTTCCAGAGAGGCACCGGGTCTCACCTTAAGCCGAATTACCAATACAAGGCAAACGAGCAAAATGGAACTAAACCATAAAGAAAAACGTGTAAAAATTCGTTGCCGAAATGAGACCAAAACGCGACAACGGCCAAGTGAGGAAAAAAGCACAGGGCAAACGTTTGCACGACGTACAAAAATAGGACCTTAAATAAAGCTGAAGATAACCAGGAGTTGGACGCTGCATAGCATGAGCTTGCCCCGCGTGAGGCCCAGGAGGACCTGAAGGCTAGCGAGGTGACGCAGGCCGCTCCAAATTAGGGACTACGAGAGTCATTCCTCACATTCTCTGGGGATCACCCTTGACCTTGCCAAGCACCGGCGTGTCTTTGGTGCATTGTATGAAGTAATTCCTGCTCAGGGTCACCTCAGAGACAGCGAGTCCTCACAAGCACGCCCATGCACCTCACATACATCCTTCTCTAATAACTCAGCCAAAGCGACCGTCAATTCGCTGATGAGAACAGATAGCGTACGGCGCTCAGCTTTTTGTACCATTCGACGTCACAAGTCTCACGCTTCAAGATCTGTATCACGATTCTAAATCTATACCCGAGACTGAACCGGTTCACCAACGCGTCATTCGTCTCAAAATACTGTGGGAAATGGTTCCCCACACATGCAGGAACTAGGCACATTTTACTTTAATGTTTATTAATTCACAACTATGCAAGATTCATAAATAGAGATCCACTCTCAAGGACTTCTTGTTGACGCCCAAGACCGCCTTATATATATGCTGCAGTAGCTTATCGAGCTGTAATTTCCCAGCGAGTTTTTTTTTTCAGGTAGACGTATTAAGTCAGGCTGTGGCCAGGGTTACACTGGAGTTCTCCTCTTTGAACCAAACCCAAAACTGGACAGAGCCCAAATGGATTCGCTCGCATCCTAAGGGGATGTTCTATTCAAATCAAAGAACTTAAAGAAGCGGTCACTTGTCGAAGCGCTAGCTCTCATGCTGCATGAATGCAACACCCACAAAACCCACCTTTACACATCGGATGCCATACCAGAAATACGAAGGAAGAGCCCTCACAAACTAACAAGACTTATTTACGGTCATGTACAAAATGATCTCAGGCCATTCGGTCCGAGACGCATGAAATTGCGAAAGCTAGAGATGAATCCTCAGTGTTTCTCAGATACAAGAATTAAATCCGTAATCGGGATGATCTCGGGAACTTTAAAGCTAGTCCGTAACATACCAGTTCATCTTAGAAATTTTTAAAGTATACATCATTTCAACCTACTGATAGTTTCATACTCTTGTAACCTGAGTCCAGTCTCTAATAAAATCTTTAAATGACCCGCCAAATGTTCAGAGCTCACTTCGAGCACGACGGCCAAGATGTACCGTTGAGGAAGGAATCACATATGCAAATGAAAAACAATTTCAGGCCATCCGTTATAAACTATTAACTCTGATAAAACTAATTAAGGATTTAGACGGAAAATTCTGAGAATTTTCGATACAAAATTCACTCTTCACGGTCTTTCCCAGTACGACCTGAACAACATGATCGATCTCTGGGCGCAGGAACAAACGTACGCATAAGGACAAAATAGTAGCAAGAGACGGGGAACATACATGATAGGCAGGTAGTAATTACTGAGCAGTGATGAAATGACGGCTTTATGGGAAGCGAGGGTCAGCGTCCAGCAGCAGCTACAGCAGCAGGTTCGCTTTATGCATCGAGAGTCATGAGCGTCTACTTCCCCCGCATTTGCGTGCTGATAGCATCTCCCAGTTTCTGATGGCGAGCTAATAATGAAGGTGAAACATTCACGAGTGGAGGCTTTTTGAGCGCTGTAGCACAAAAGATACCATTACGGAATTATGATTTAAGTCACAATATTTCGTGCAACGAAAAAGAGATATAACGAGCATGAAACGCTTGAGAAGAGATAACTTTAGTTAAGGATCTAAGAGTTGAGAAGGGCGGAATAGGAAATGCACTACAGAGTACTCGTATGTCAAGATAAATATTTTACACGTACTTACACGTCCCATTTTTGTTATTTTTTCTTGCTTAATCCTACATCTAAGGACTGGACTGCAGTAACCAGGCAAAATTTGCGAAACATAAGATGAACGTATTGCAACCTTGTACGTTGGTGTGACGGTAGCTGAAACCTAACAACTGACCATCACTTCAAGACAGCGCTTCAGCAGGCAACTCGCTCACGACGCATCGTGTTGCTCGTGAAAATAAAAGGTAACCTTACCATGGCAGCGGCAGGATGGAATAACTGCAACTGCACAACGTAGTTACGAACACGCTTGGTAAGCTCGCTAGACAATTGTCCATAATTCTGACAACATTTTTTGAAAAACTGGAATACTTATTCAGACTATGTTGAAGCTTCGCCAACACGAATATACTGTTGAATTGAGAAGTATGAAAGCCTGCCCCACGTATACAAGCTCTATTCCCCTAGAGTATCAGTTGCTTTTCGTTCGGCTGCAATGATTACATCAGTCTACGAGTTTTGCACGTTAAAAAATAGCGGCAAATTAGGTCTCAGTAGTAGATACAAAAAATAAAATAAAATTAATGTAGACAAAACATTCTGTCAGTCTTCTGAACACTGAGGCAGCAGCGTCAGTGTTCAGAAGGGATACTTCCTAAAAGTAACTCATCCAGTCCAGTGCTTAGTGAGTTAAAAGTACAAAAATTCCATCTTAAAAATCAATTTCTCTTCGTTTGATACGAGCTACGATGATTTCGAAACATCAATAGAGCCTTAACTTCAATAGTATTAGCTCAACAAGACCTAAAGTTCAGCAACATTGGTTCCTAAATGGAACCAGCGTTCATACGGAGACCCTGCTAGGTGAGACCCACAATGGGCAAGGACATCCCTTTACTCCACCTCAGGTACAGCAGATACACCCGTTTAGTATTTGGGAGCAGTTTCGTTTGGACTGGAACGTAGAAACGTGGCGTAGGTCGCTGCAATCCCTACCTGCCACTCGGGAGACCTGCCCGCTGGAGCCCTGAAGGCAGCGGCTCTACCTCAACCTTGACCCTCCTCCAGCCCCACTCACCGGCAGTATGTACTGGTCCTCTACCCACGCGTGCCCCGACTGTACGCACCGAGTACTTCGTAGAGGGAACGAATACAGAGACTATTGCCGGGACCAAAGTTCAGGTACTTCGTAGAGGTGACAAATACACGGATTGTTGCTGTGACGAATGAAGGGATACTTCGTCGAGGCGACAAACATGTCCATAGTTACCATGACGAAAGTTCTTTGCTGCGACGACGAAACCGCTAGTATATGACGATAACGAATGAGGTAGCAGATCGAAACGACGTATAAACCAAGCTTCAAGACGTCGATGACTGCATTGGGTATACTCAATGGGATCCATTTAACCATTTTAGGTTTGCATTTCTAAAACTAACCTTTTTAATCGTCTGGTGTTTGCGCGCTTGATTTGACAGTCAAATGAAAAAACGCATGAATTGGTCAACTGTAGCAGATGCCTTACTTCTCAAATACGTCCACTGCTGAAAGTGAATTTAGCCCGTTAAAATAAAAACAACCGTACAAAAACACCACACCTAATTTTGTAAAAATCTGTGCCACTCGGGCCAAATGAAATTGATACAAGCGACGAATGTGCATGCACCTGCACGAATATTTCGCAGCGGTGAACGAAGAGCCGCTGTCGCACCCACGCAAAGCACCAACTCGTAGGTGTACTTCGCACCCAAAACACAACATGCAACAGCAGGTGACTCACACCATGACTTTCTCTCGCCACCACGTAGCTGAGCCACAGAATGAATACGAGTACCTGCACACTCTAACACAAGCGCCTGCGTGCATTTTCAGTCATGGTAAGCCACGTTCCAATTTCAGCAAATGTACCGCCGAAGCAAGTACAAATGATAAGCTACTGCGGGGACCAACGCTAGCGTCCGGTGGTCCAACTTGAGGACACAACACCACACCTCCATCCATTGCAACCTACGTACGCAACAAAATGCTATGCTTTTTTACTCACCAACTAAGCTCATTCTTGCACAGGCGCACTTAAATTCAGGCATTCGGCCGGGCTCGGCGGACGAGACCTTTTGCTAAGTCGAAAATATAAACAGTTAAGGCGTTGATACCGAGCCATACAAACAGGGAAATGAAGAAACAGTACGGTAAGAAATTGGACAAATTAAATGAAATAGATCGCTACTCAGATACGAATGTACTCAAAAATCGGAGATCCAATTAAATTAAGTAGCTCACACCGCGTGAAAAGTATACTATTCCGCGTTATCTTGAACTGATACAATAATTAAAAGCATAGCTATCCACAATAATACAGGAAGAACTGAAACTCAAATAAAAATTATCTAAATCTTCAGCAACATTAAATTTGATCTGGCAACGTAGAGCCGAAATTAAAAACCAAGAAAACCCATGCACCAATACTTGAGCACATATTTTTCTTCACTGTTACATTTAATTTAATTTATACTTCAAATGGGGCATAAAATAGTATTTCTACACTAGACTCGCATTTAAAAGCCTTGTGCCCTAGAAGCCTTGTTGCTTATTTGGGCCCACACGTGGTATACATCCTGATCCCAGTTCTTCGTCATTCCTCATTTGATTGTGAACCTGTATCTGACGTAAATTACCTGTGGTAAATAAATGTTTACAAACGGTTACATTTAGACATGCAAATAACAATAATAATCGACAGAAGAATGAGAAGCTTGCGTTGATCTCAAGAATTTCTCCAGAACGACACCCAGTTATCTCTAATGAGACCAAAATTGCCCGAAAACTCAATAAACTACTAATTGATATCAAAGGGAAGACAAATCTTCCAAAATAAACATTTTCGAAATCAAAATGCACATAAATCCAATAGATGTGATTTTCGAAACATTAATTAAACAATTCCCTGACTCGCCTCCCTTCAGTCAACTTTGGAAAACTCGACTAATACAAGGCCATGGTAGGCTTCTTTGAATCATTCCAGCAAGCTACCACTCGAAAATCGCACATGCGCCACATCATGTCGATTTCGTACGCACATCCAGACCATCCTTGATCTCTCCTAAGCTGGCCTGAGTTACGGACGTAGCGTAGAGCGACGAGCTGTGGTAATCAAGTTAAAACGAAACCTTGGGAATGACGAACCCACACTAACTGGGTGAACTGCTGCTCTATAAAATGAATGCTATGCTCAATTTTTTATTTCATTCAAAAGGCATAAACACATGAATCAAACTTTCTAAAATCAACATGATAATGCCAACGAAAGTTAAAGAATACTGAAAAACACAACTAACACTTTCGGAAAAACTCAGTGATTTCATCAATTCTTTAAACCTAGTTTTCAAACAAACTCACAGATCTTTAAGAAGTTCCCCTAGCCTCGAATGCTCCAGTCGGTTTGAGGTGGAGGAATTTCTTCTCGTTCGATCGAATCACATGCTGAAACTATTGAATGTACTGTATATGGAAATTATCTCAGCGGAAATCACAAGACACACTCGAACACACACACATCAGCAAATCTAGGCAGACTAAAGAAAATAAGGCACTGGCAATGATGCCAGAGTAGAAGAGAAACTAATCAACAGGCAGAAGCGAGCAAACATTGTACAAGAGCGACTATCAAAAACATGAATGGGAAGCCGACGCTAAATTCCAATAAAATCGAGGCGCCAAAGCCAGCAAATATTACTCTGGCTCCACACTCGTGATCAAAAACGGGTCTGTAGAGGTCACGATCACTGTTCTCAGAAACCGTCGAGATAGTTTCGCCTAACAACTGCACGGCAGGAAGTGGCCAAAAACTAAGAACCGGAATAGGCTGCAGTCAGCGCTTAGTCTCTTTGAAAATGCCGTTTTTCGATGATATCTGAGGTGGAAATATAAGTGAGAAACGAGGGATTTCGCATCATTAATACACTGTGTTTTATCTTTTATCAATTCTACGAGCTTCTGATGGTATACGGTGTTTGAAAAACTGTATAATTAAATACACGTACAAGGAGAATTGCACGAGGATTGAAGGTCATAGCCCCAAATGAGTAATTAGCATGGCAGGGGGAAAAATACTTAAAAAATGCTTACTAGAAAAAGAAAGGTAGCACACAAACTGAACGTTAGAAATCACAGCCACCTCGCATGCAACTTTACCGCAGTAACAAGAGACGAAAGAGAAGGACAGTTGGATGATAGGATCTGTGAGTCACCGCGAGACTCTGAGATTGGATACAGGAGTCTTGGCGAGTCTTTAATTTTGACATGCCACATGAGAGGGCCGTCGAACAGGAACAAGCCACTGTTAGATCCCTCAGCACCACCTCGAAGAGAAGGGACCTGAACATTGGAAATACAGCAGTGAAGGAGACAGACCAAGTGGATACTCAGCGTACGGGAACTGGAACAAAATTTAGGGAAAAACTGACACAGAAATACCATGATGCTACCTATTTAGCACAAATATACACCACGGGTACATTATACTAGCAACGAGAAATTGGCAAGAAACAACATACAACAACTTTAAACCATGATAACTTTCCTTCACAATAAAGATAGACTAATTTAGTTATCAAACTATACACAAACTCCAAGTGCACAACAGAAACTGAACATGTATACGACTTGATTAAAATAAGCTTTCTGATTAGAATTTCACAACCAGATAATGCACCTTACAAGGTCTTTGTAATGGTATTTGAGAGCTTTTACACCCCCCCATTCATGAGATAATGTCCCACTTTTGGCTTTCCGTACGCCTCTTGAAGGAAAGACCTTAATCATGAGAGAGCTTAAAATTCCGACACCTACCCTGCGATTGGGCATACGGGTATACACCAATGAAAGAATTCATTTTCCACATTTACGTAATGGTTTGCTTGGGTGTCGATACTCACTTATTACTTGCGGTAGAAGAGAACCCTCATATTTGAATATTAAAGTGACTAAAACCATTAATCCGAGTAAAAAGAGAACAAACATGAAGGAAGCGTGTCTTACTTCAGAAGGTGGAGGTGCCTCCGAATTCAAACCTAACCTTACTAAGGAGCAACTTGACACAAGGAACGTGTACACATATGACGCAAATCGCAACCAAGTTATGATATAACAGAAAATCCGACTCGAAAATACAAGGTCATTATATATCATGACCCCTACATCTACTGGGAAGAAAAAAAAGCAAACTTGTACATCCGTACTTACCCTGTTGGAGTCGAGGGCGTCAGTGGAGTGTTCCTCTCGCTGCCGGAAACAATTCGTACACTTGCTTTTATTGAATATGTTCGCTTGGAACTTACGACAGTCTGGCTTGTAGGTGGACATGATTGCCAAGGGGTCAAAACAACTCAAGTTTCATCCACGCTGGTCACCGAGTCAAGCAGCACTCATTTCGGTTGACGCTCGGAAGCAGTTTCCACTCAAGCAACACTCCGTCCGCCGATAGCGTCCGTCTTTGAGTTTAGGTTAACCAACATGTTCTAGCATTAGCGTCCAGCAGGTACACAGAAATAACCGTAATGTGAAGGAATTTAATGAACGCACAAATTACAAAACGGTAACACTTGATCGCCTGCAAGGAAGAATACTGTAGTTTGACTAGAGAAAAGCCTAAGATAATACAGTCGTATATAGAATCTATAGTTTATCTAAAATGAAATTTATGGAATTTATTTCATAAGTAATTAAGTAAAAACATTAACTTGGAAACTCCATATTATGACTCATTGAAAATAAGTATAAAGCAAAATTGAATTTTAGGATTAAGCAGGCCCATGACGTCAGAATTTTAGGACCTAGGTCTGATAGAACTTCAAAATTGTACTTATGCCCTTAAAAGTTATGACATAACATATCAGGAATGCTCCAACAGGAAAGATTTATAAGACCAGGATTAGAGTAGGATCTGAAATACGACTCAGGAGAACGCGTACGGCGAGTAAGTTGAGAATTACTTCGAACACCTCAGATGGACCAATTCTGTAATAAATCTAAACTTACAATTTCATTTGGCTCACACTAAAGTTTGAGAATAACATATTACCAAAACTTCAATTTGAAATGATTCTATCATACCATCATATTAACAAGCCCGCCACAAAATGAAAATTACCTAACAAACCTACCTTAACCTAACCTATCAATACCATACAGACCTAATCATACGCACGGCAACGACGTTCACCTCAACTAGTACGATAACTTGCTCGTGTAACTCCACATGCGAAAATCAAGTTAGAAATTACCCAAGCACTTGGAGAAACGCCCATTTGATTATTCCAAATCTAAGTAAATTTTGGGGGAAGTTTTTCGAGTGTAGTAGCACCGAGACAGATTAGGTAATTAGGTACCGGCGCGATGCAGGTAAACCTCGATCAACGTCAACAAACCTCGTCGAACACTGCAGCACACGCTTGAGCGTCACACCGATCATTCCCTTTCATATCTCTTCGCTCTAAATTGTATTTCAAATCTCATGCATTATATTAAAAAACAAAGTCCTCTTAGCATTGTTAAGCTGAGGTAGAGTAGTTGAACTACTTCAACTCAGCTAAAGAAACTGAATTGAAAGAGAAATCGACGTAGTTTTACACCTTCCATGAAATCGACGCTGTAGCAAAAATCAAGGTAACAGTCATCACTTGCAGCGTTCAAATTTTAAATTTAAACGGTTAGTACATGACGTCACAATATCGAGAGCAAACTCACCACGCGAAGCCCACAAATAATAACCGAATTGCACGTTAATTGATCAGCTGTGAAGTTTTGAGCCTAGCGTAGCTGAGAGCACTGCACAGGTAGGCCTCGTAAGATGAACTCATCTCAGGTACCAACAATGATCGGAGAACCTTCATCAGAAACGTTTCAACAGAATTCGAGTTTAGTCACACAGTTAAAATTCACATAAATGACACGAATCATTACTACATAAAACAAAGTTACGTTCATTAAAAGTCCAAGTTTGTTACAGTCACGAAACACGACACTGTAGCAAGAGAAATCACAAGAGAGCGACGCACACACTCCCCCTACGACGTCTACTGCACGTGTGGCAGTCGGGCGGACTGGCAGTGAAGAACGGTCGGTACGATGCTATATGTCGCTATTTGACACTCGCATGGCAAGGCGATAACAATTAAAGTGACTTCACGACTTATTGGCTCAATATAATGTAAATCGAGTAATAATTGAGTTGACTGTAGTTTCCAATAAACAAAAATAACGCATGTCTCTGAGATACATGTTTTTTACGCTTCAACCCCAAACAGGAAATGAAAAAGGTTTTGAAAAACGTTGGTAAAAACAAACGTAAGATACTGTAGGTGACGAATTTAAAGCAGCTTCAAAACGTACCTAAATTCTCCACTCCTTACTCTGAAATTACGTTTGAATGGTAATTAACTAAAAAATTGCTAAAAAAATTATTGCTTCAAATTTAATGGCTTATACAAATTTTTTGACATAGGCTGGTGACTTTGAAACAATTTGAAACAATTTGAAACAATTTATTACCACAA